>PVJN01018137.1:0-39468 GCA_004026805.1 Lasiurus borealis
GGGGAGGAGGGAGAGAGAGAGGGGGGAGAGGGAGGAGGGTGCACGTGTGAGCGAGGCCACCCACCGGGCGGCCGGGAAATCAGCCGGGCCCCTGCGTGGGCACAGAGCTGGCTTCACCCGGGAGGGGAGAGCGTTCAAATAGTAAAACTCAGCCAAAACCAAAAAATTAATAAAAAAAAAAGAAAAGAAAAATCAGCCAAAACCGGTGTGGCTCAGCGGATAGAGCGTCGGCCTGCGGACTGAAAGGTCCCAGGTTCGATTCCGGTCAAGGGCATGTATCTTGGTTGCGGGCACATCCCCATTGGGGGGCGAGCAGGAGGCAGCTGATCGATGTCTCTCTCTCATCGATGTTTCTAACTCTCTATTCCTCTCCCTTCCTCTCTGTAAAAAATCAATAAAATACATATATTAAAAAAAAAATCACCCTAGCCAGTCTGGCTCAGTGGATAGAGTGCTGGCCTGCAGACCTAAGGGTCTCGGGTTCGATTCCAGGCAAGGGCACGTCCCTCGGTTGCAGGCTTCTCCCTGGCCAGGGCCCCATGCAGGAGGCAACCCATCGATGAGTTTCTCTCACATCGATGTTTCTCTCGCTTCCACTCTCTCTGAAAATCCATGGGAAAAATATCCTCGGGTGAGGATTTCAGAAAAAACCACCAACACTGGTTGGCAAGCAGCTGCTTCTCTGAGCTCCTGGGGACCTCTCCTGGCTTCCTGGTCACCCCCAGCCTTCCCCTGGGCCCTGAGGGGCCCTCACCCTCACGGTGAACTCCTGGCGCACAGCAGGGCGCCCCCAGAACCCTGCTCCAGCCCTACGGTCACTGTCCGCCTGCCTGGTCGATGCCCACACCATGTGGGTCCCTAAATGCACCATCCATTGGATGGGTAGGGAAACTGAGGCCCCGAGAAAGCTGGTTCCGGAGCCGCTCATGGTCACAACGGAAGAACTGGGGGAGGGGTGTCACGGAAAGCGACAAACACACGCATGTCAGTCTCTCTTTTACACACACACACACACACACACACACACACGGAATTCACCTCCTTTCACCCCAAGCTATTTTCTGGAAAGCCACACACGCATGTCAATCTCTCTTACACACACACACACACACACACACACACACGCACACACGGGATTCACCTCTTTTCACCCCAAGCGATTTTCTGGAAAGCCACAAACACACGAATGTCCGTCTCTTACACACACACACACACACACACACACACACGCACACGGGATTCACCTCTTTTCACCCCAAGCGATTTTCTGGAAAGCCACAAACACACGAATGTCCGTCTCTCTTACACACACACACACACACGCACACGGGATTCACCTCTTTTCACCCCAAGCCATTTTCTGGAAAGCCACAAACACACGCATGTCCGTCTCTTACACACACACACACACACACACACACACACACACACACACACGGGATTCACCTCCTTTCACCCCAAGCGACTTTCTGTGGTCCCCGTAGGAGGCAGGGAGGAGGCAGCGGGAGGGAGGGGGAGTCTTTGGAAAGCTCCATCCCCGCTGACCTCCCCGAGAGGGGGGCCAGGCCTGGAGAACAGGGATGGGGGGAACAGGGGCGGCGGGGGGAGGGGCGGAGAATGGGATTCAGAGTCCGGGCTTATCTGCCCGGGCTCTTCCCCTGTGGCCGCGGCCTCCTCCACCCCAGCGCTGCACAATGGGCGCCTCTGCAGCTGCCAGCGAGCAAAACCACAAGTGCGTAACGAGGACCAGCTGTGCGCCGCGCGCCAGCGGTGACCTCACCCGCCGTTAACCCCGCCGCGGCCAGGCCAGGCCAGGATGGAGCCCCGCGTGGCACTCAGGCCCCTGTGCCCTCCCTGCTTCCTTCTCCCCCGTCAGGAGACCTTCCCCTGCCCGGCTCGGCGTGGCTCCGTGGTTGAGCGTCGTCGACCCAGGAACCGGGAGGTCCCCGGTTCCATTCCCGGTCAGGACACATTGCCTGGGTTTGGGGCTCGATCCCTGGTGGCGCG
Source organism: Lasiurus borealis (assembly GCA_004026805.1). NCBI lineage: Eukaryota > Metazoa > Chordata > Mammalia > Chiroptera > Vespertilionidae > Lasiurus > Lasiurus borealis. The sequence continues at coordinate 2,008 of PVJN01018137.1, forward strand.
GGGCGTGCAGGAGGCAGCCGATGGACGATTCCCTCTCATTATTGATGTGTCTAGCTCTCTCCCTCTCCCTTCCTCTCTGAAATCAGTACAGTGGTACCTCGAGATACGAGTTTCATTCGTTCCGTCACCTTGAGGCGTGGGAAACTATGAGACGCTCGAGTCTCGGTAAACCGGTGGGTCGTGTGCAGCCGGCCGATCCGAGTGATTTCTCCTATCTCAAATGTTGCTCGTATTTCAAAGCAAAAATCGCTCCCTCGATGGCTCGTATCTCAAAAATCTCGTATGTTAGGGCACTCGTATCTTGAGGTAGCACTGTAAAACCATATTTTAAAAACAGAGAGACAGAAAGAGAGAGAGAGAGAGAGAGAGAGAGAGAGAGAGAGAGAGAGAGAGAGACCTTCTCTTGCAACACCAGTAACAACGGGGTAAGAGAAGAAGCAACACTGGGGCCAGATGCCTGCTGGCCAAGAGTTAACGGCCACGCCTCTGGCTTCCCCCCGGCTGCGTGTCTGCCACCCAGGACGCCCTGGTCTCCGCTCCCATCCCGACCCCCACGCGGATGAGGAGAAACAGACACTGACTCAGCAGTCAGGAGGCCCTGAGTAACACCGCCGCTGCCCCCAGACGCGAACACGTGCGCGCCGTGCGTACTTGCATCTGGCCGGGGACCAAGGGAATGGCCAGTGTCCCGGGCCGGGAGCACCCTTCTCCAACTTATGAGTTACAGCTGCTGTCGCTTCGAGCTACGAGGCGTCTTTCCTCCTCGCCAGGGCCGACGCAGGGGGGCGGAGGGGGACCCGGCCCCGGAATCCCTCCCTGCTGAAAGGTTCTGGTTGATTAATGGTTCGAACCCTTACTTGACACCAAGTACAGTGGTACCTCCAGATACGAGTGCCCTAAGATACGAGGTTTTTGAGATACGAGCCGTCGAGCGAGCTATTTTTGCTTTGAATTACGAGCAACAGTTGAGATAGGAGTCATCGGGCGGATCGGCCGGCTGCACACGACCCACAGTTTACCGCGACTCGAGCGTCTCATAGTTTCCCACGCCTCAGGGTTACGGAATGAATTAAACTCGTATCTCGAGGTACCACTGTATCACATGGGCTTTGGTACCAAAAGCATAAACAGAACCCTCCTGTCCAGATGGCAGGGGGTGGGAGGAGTCAGTATGCAATTGCCATGGTGTCAGATCGACTCACAAACAAGTAGCTTTACAGCCAAAAAGACAAAGGCATGTGCGGGTCAAGGGGTCCACGGGGTGGGGGAGAAAGAAGTACCCATATTTTCCTGCATATCAGATGACCACTGGGTGTATAAGACAACCCCTAAGTTTTCCATTTAAAATATAGAGTTTGGGATATACTCGCCCTATAAGACAACACCCGGAGTATAAAACGACCCCCGACTTTTGAGAAAATTTTCCTGGGTTAAAAAGGCGTCTTAGCCGAGACTGGTTTGGCTCAGTGGACTGAAAGGTCCCGGGTTCGATTCCAGTCCGGGGCATGTACCCTGCCTGCGGGCACATCTCCAGTGGGGGGTGTGTAGGAGGCGGCTGATCGATGTCTCTCTCTCATCGATGTTTCTGACTTTCTATCCCTCTCCCTTCCTCTCTATGAAAAATCAATAAAATATATTTTTTTAAAAAAAGTGGTCTTATACGCCGGAAAATATGGTATTTAGAAAAACGCTTGGGTTTGCTCCCATTTTTCCGGCGTTCCATCTCCAGAATCATCTGAGAGGATGACTTGACTGAGCATGAAGGTATATGTCCTATCATTCTCCGATTTCTGATTAAAACGTGGGCCCAGGGTATTTTTTAAAAGGATTAAGTAGGTCCATACCCTGACCCTTTTAAAAAAACATCCCCCTCGCTATGACTTCACAATATCTGACAAATTTACGTTTTGGGCATTGACTAACACACGCACGCAAATACCGGGTCAAGACACAGAGATGTAGACACAAGATGATAAAAAGAGACAAGAGACCGAGAGGCAGATGGAACAGTCCCCATACACACACACAGACACACACCACACACACACACACACACTAGCAAAGCTGGCATCAGAAACAGGGGTAACGGCTGACATTCCAGGGGTCAGGGTCTCCCAGCCAGGTTGGGTACCAGCCTTGGTGTCTGAGTCTTGGTCCCCAAACCCATTGCTAGACTTCTGATCCACCCCGCAGCCTCTCTCTCCTCGTGCTCCCCTGAGCCCCCAAATCTGCCCAGAGGGTACGGAGTAGTTCTAGAGAGAACCCCCGGGCACACGAATACATAGTCCTAAGCCCATCCTAGGGTGTGCAAGAAAAACACACACCAATGAGCACACCAAACCCGTGGTGATTTCGCAAGTATCGTGACTCCTGGCGAGACATATAGAGGAGCTGACTTACTGGAAGCTTTAAGGGAATACAGCGGTACTTCGAGATACGAGTGCCCTAACATATGAGATTTTTGAGATACGAGCCTTTGAGCGAGCGATTTTTGCTTTGAAAAACGAGCAACATCTGAGATAGGAGTCATCGCGAGGACCGGCCGGCTACACACGACCCACCGGTTTACCGCGACTCGAGCGTCTCGTAGCTTCCCACGCCTCAAGGTTACGGAACGAATTAAACTCGTATCTCGAGGTGCCGCTGTAATTATGCAGGCGAGAGGGACAGTGGGGTGGTTCAGGGGGCCGGGGGGCGCCAGCCGCCTGGCAGAGCGGGGAGCCGGGGGCCGCGGACTCACACTCGTGGGGGCAGAAGCCGTATTTGTTGTCCTTGTCGAAGTTGTAGGTGGTGGAGCACCAGAGGAAGCCGTCCGAGCGGCCGGCGCTGGTGCAGCTGGTGTACTCCTTGCCGTTGAACAGGAAGGGGAATTTGCAGTACTCGCCGTCCGCCGTCCCGTACTTCACTCGGACCACTGCGGGGCGACACGGGGCGGGGTGACCCTCTCCAGGCCCTTCTCCCGAGACCAGACTCCTGGGCGACTCCCCTCCCACTCTCATCGGAGGAAATGGACGTGCCCCGGGTGGTGGGGGAAGGTGTGGTCCTTGTTGCTAGGTTACGGGGGAGGGAACAGGCAGAGGACTGGAGAGGATGATGCTTGGGCCTGGGATGGTCCGGACGGTCCCTTTCTCACCTTGGCCTTCTCCCAGGGTCCACAGCTCGTCGTCGTCAAAGTGGGAGTCGCCCCCAACGCCGGGCCCCGGGGCGAAGGCGTGGGCCAGGAGCCCGTCCTTGCCATCGAAGGGGTACCCGTCTCCATGCTCTGGAACACGAAGGGGGTCAGCGTCCAGCGGCCCCCACCTGGGCGCTGACCCCCCCCAGCCACTCCCTCCTCCCACCTGGCATGTGTCCCCTCCCCTCTCCGGTTGGGGTTCTCCAAGACTGGGACACCGCCGGCCAACAGACGGTTGCTGCCTGGATGGCCAGCATCCTGAGGTCTCCACGGTCAAGTCTCTCACCGACAGTCACACCTCTAAGCCCCAGACCTCCTTGGCCACAGGTCCATACGGCTCAACCGCATCCATCACCAGGCTACTCACACCGTCTATACCGCCTGCCTTTCTGTCCCCACTACCACCACTGCTCAAGCCACTCTCTCAAACGGCGCCAGTGACCACGGGTGCTGGTCCACTCCCCCCCCCACCCCATCTACACCGCTCCCTGCTTTCTGACCTCCTCCCAGGCCCGGGGTTCCTCAGGGCAGACCCTCACTACCCCAGGGAACTCCCTGCGACCAGGGGGACCCGCTTTGTGGGGTTCAGCACCACCTGGCCCCCTGTGGTGACCGAGACTTGAAGTGTGGCCGGTATGACTGAGACACGGGGCCTGGCTTGGACCGCAGTGAAACTAACGGAAAGGTGACCAGCCCTTTGTTTGACGGAGCTACTGCACAGGGGGTGCAGGGAGACCCCCTGCTGGTGGTTCACGCTGCCTCACATCCACCTGGCTCTCCCGCGTCCACCCCTTCTCCTCTCCGATCTCAGCTGCTCTCTCAGCGCCCCGGTGCCTCTCCAATGGCTGAGCCCCCCCCGTCTCCCCGCTGAGCGCCCGCCGGCCCCCATGCCGCCTACCCCAGCGGCCGAAGTTGATCATGATGTCGGCGTCTCCGTCGTGGAGGCGGGAGAAGCGGAGCGGGGTCACGTTGCTCCAGACTTGGAAGGCCCGGGCGAAGGCATCGTCCACCGTCTCGGGGTCCAGGTCGGGCGTGTAGCCGATGATCCTGGACGGGGGAGCGATGCGCAGGGGTGAGCAGGCACACGCACGCCAGTGTGTGCGTGTGCGTGTGTGCAAGAGCGTAGGTGAACCTGTGCGAGTGCACGGATGTGTGCAAGGGTGGCGCAGGTGCACAGGTATGAGAGAATGTGTGCATAAGCATGTGAGGGGTGCATGCGTTTGCGTGTGCACGAGTATGTGCAGGTGTGCACACATAGATAGGTATATGTGTGTGGTGAGCAGAGCTCCCTAGGAGAACAGCGCACCCAGAATGCCTTGCATCCGAGGCCAGTCAACACCCTCAGGCCTTGTCTCTGGACTCTCTCCCGCCCCTTCCGGCTGGAGAACGCACGGGGTGAAATCAGTGCACACGGGGCAGGGGCCCGAGCTCTCAGCATGAGCCGCACAGAGCAGAGGCCAAGGCCAAACAGGCCTCCGCCGAGGATCATCCCAATCAACACCCGACGACAAGGCCATTATGTGACCCATTAGCAACCGAGACCACATTCTCTCTGCCTCCCCAAAGACCCAGCCGGGAGCCTCAGCGCCTGGCCGTTACTACACGGTTACGACACGCCGGCCACCGAGAAACCCCCTTTACAGCGGGGACCCCGCTTGGTTCCCAACCAACCCATGAGGAAGGGTTTGTGCGAGCCCATTTTGCAGATTGCAAAGCCAAGGCTCGGGGCGTTGAAACCTAAGTAGCCGGAGGCCTCCCGGCTACAAAGTGTGAGCGTGGAGGCCAGGTCTGTCTGACTCCAGCGCCTCAGAACGTGACCTGCAAACTCCTTCAGACCCCGAGGACTCGCGGGGACACCTCCTAGGCCCCTGAGGAGCCCCCGTGTCCCGCGGCCCGGAGGCCCCGCCCCGGTACCTGTAGGTGATCTCGTTCTTCTCCCACTTGGGCTTGCGGGGGAAGAAGTTGTAGTTGGCCACGTCGGGGTTGCCGCAGCGCGGCTTCTTCATGGTCATGATGGTGCGCTTGTCCAGGTTGCCGGTCTCCGGAAGCCCGAAGAACTTCTGCATCTTCTTCAGCGCGTCCTTCAGCCCGATCAGGTTGCACTTGTCCTTGGGGCAGCCGTAGTAGGTGTTCAGGTATTGCTGGGGGGGGGACGGACGCGCCAGAGGTGAGCGGCCGCAGGGGGGCGGCGTGGTCCTGACACAAGCAGGCTGCCGTCGCCAGCCCCTGCCCCCCCTACTGGGGACCGAGCCCAAAACCCGGGCATGAGCCCAGACCGCAATCAAACCGGAAACTTCTTGGTGCTCGGGATGGAGCTCAACCCACTGAGCCACACTGGCCAGGCGCAACAGAAATAAATGCAAAATTAAACGTGATGGGTGCTATATTGGAAGGGTGAAAGCAGCCAGGAGACCTTGGGATAGGGGTGCTCACCATGTTTGGAGGAGTAGTTAGGGAAGGAAAATGCAGGGTATAATCTGTATGTATAAAAGGCTAATGTGCAAAATGACCCCTTAGGACAGCGGTTCTCAACCTGTGTGGGTCGTGACCACTTTGGGGGTCAAAGGACCCTTTCACAGGGGTCGCCTAAGACCATCGGAAAATGCAGATATTGACATCACGAAGCATCACAGTAGCAAAATTTCATGGTTGGGGGTCACCACCCCATGAGGAACTGTATGCAAGGGTCGAGGCCTTAGGAAGGTTGAGAACCACTGCCTTAGGAGTTCCACTAGAGACCGGAGTTTGATTGCTTGCTATGATGTGCGCTGACCACCAGAGGGCAGTGCGGAACAAAGGACGTCCCTGAAGGCAGCCAGAAGGTCCCCATTGACCCTGATTGCTGGCCAGGCCTAGGGATCCTACCCGCCCATGAATTTGTGCACCAGGCCTCTAGTAATAATAACGATGGTGACTAACACTTACCGAGTGTGTACCCTGTGCCACTTCAGAGTAAGATTAGCTTTAACCGGCACCATTATTACCCTCAGTTTGCGGAAGACGCTGGCACTGAGAGGGCAGTCCCAGCCAGGCCGGCGAGGCCAGCTGGGCCGTGTGCCTGGGCCTGGAAGCCAGGCAGCCCAGCCCAGCGCCTGCTTCTTCGGACTCCCGCTGGGCGACACGGACTCTGTTATGCTCTGGGGTGGGCACCCCGGTCGCTCAGTCAGGGCTCCAAAGCTCCACCCTCACCCCTACCCAACAGCCGCATCAGGAGGCCAGCCAGCTCCAGACCATGAGAAAGAAGAGCAGACAGACCCCTGCCCGGCTGGGGTGGCTCAGTGGTGGAGCATCGGACCTATGAACCAGCAGGTCACAGCTCCATTCTCAGTCAGGGACATGTGTGGGGGGGCTCGGTCCCCAGTGTGGGGTGTGCAGGAGGCAGCTGATGAAGGATCCTCTCTCATCATTGACGTTTCTCTCTCTCTCTCTCTCTCCCTGCCCCTCTGAAATCAATTAAAAAATAAAATAAAAAGAAGAATATCAGCCCCTAAACATGTAAGCTCTCCCAACCCATTTATCCAAAGGGGACAGAGACCTGGATGCTGAGAAGGTCTTCCCAGGGTGAGCAGCGGCCGCAGGAGCCCTGTCTTGAGTAGGCTGGGGGCCAGGCTTTAGGAGAATTGCGGATTTTTTGGGGGGGAGAGGGGAGCCATGAGATTCAAGCTTTCTTATGGCCTAGAACAGTGTGGTTCTCAACTTTTCTAATGCTGCGACCCTTTAACACAGTTCCCCATGTGGTGGTGACCCCCAACCATAAAATTATTTTCGTGGGCACTTCCTAACTGTCCTTGTGCTACTGTGAATGAATCGTAATGTAAATATCCGATATGCAGGATGTCTTAGGTGACCCCGGCGAAAGGGTTGTTCGACCCCCAAAGGGGTCGCGACGCACAGGTTGAGAACCGCTGCCCTAGAAGGACCGTCTAGGGGGACCCCCCAGCTGGAGGCGCTAACAGGTTGCGGGGGCCGGTGCCCTTGCCGTGCCCAGCCAGGCGCGCTCACAGAACCGCATCCAGCGCCTCCGCTGGGCGCGCGGCCAGGAGGGAGGGCGGGCGGGCGGCCTGGCTGCGCTCCCACCCGCCGGGCGCCTCCGCCCCCGCCCCACGCGCCGGGCCTCCCGCGCCGGGCCCTCCCTCCGACCCCGCGGGCCACCTCTCTCCGGTCCCCCATCCCTCGGCCCAAGTTGCAGAATTTGCAGAAAAGTTCGAGGAAACTTTCCAAGATCCAACCCTTGACCCTTCTGGCCACCTGGGCCGCTGGGCCAGGAGACAAAGACACGCTCTTGGGGTCCCTCCCGCCCCCCGCGTCCCCACTCTGTGCCCAAAGGTCCCGGCGAGCCGTGCGCGCCCCAGGTCCCCCCTCTCCAGATGCGTGCCAAAGGTCCCCCGCGTGTGCCAAGCCCGGCTGGGGCCAGGCGCGCCCCATGCGTGCAAGAGGTGACCCACATCGCGTGCCACGCGAGCCCCTTTCCAAAGTGCTTAAAAACACACCCCGCCGCTGGCTCAGGGGACCCCTTGGGGCTTTGTGCCAAAGGCCTACCAGATGCTGGCTCAGGGTCAGCTAGCCCTCCTCCCCCATTCGTGCCCTGGAGTTGTTTACGCAGCCGCCCCTCGGCCAGATCCTGCGGATCCCAGACAATGTGTCCCCGTGGCTTACAAAGGAGCCCCTTCCTGCGGTGGGTGGGCCCCGCACCCCCTCTCCCAGGCCCGCCTCCCCCGCGCCTCACGCCCCCCGCTGCGACCGGAGAGGAGTTTCCAAGTTGTTTATCCAAGAGCCCTCCCCCCTTCCCCACCTCCCAAAAGCCCCCCTGTGGTTCCCCAAACAGACCCCACCTCTGGCCGGCCCAGGATCCCCGCTGGGCGGCTTCCAGAAGCCCCTCCCCCACGCTGTGTACCCCTGGGGGGGAGGAGGAGGAGGAAGAGGTGTCGCCTGGAGACCCCCTCCACCCCCCACCCCTCCACCATCCTCGCCTCCAAAGTTTTGTTGAAACTCTGGCGGCTCCCGGGAGGCCCGCGGAGCCAACTCACCACGGCCATCTCTTTGTCCGATTTGGGGGCGACGTCCCCCGGGAACTTGATGATGGGCGACGGCGCCGCGGCGATGGGGCCCACCAGGCAGCCCAGGACGCAGAGCGCCCGCAGCGCGCCGCCGCTGAGCGCGCCCCGGGCCACGAGCGTCTCCATCCTTGCGCGCCCCTCCCCAGGCCCCTGTGCGTCGCCCCGGGGAGAGAGAGGTGGCCGGTTTTGGCTTCGAGGTGTGTGGCCCCGCTCCGCCTCGCTCCTCCGGACAGACAGACACGGCTCGCCCCGGTGGTGGCCTCGCTCTGCCCGCGGCTCCGCTGCGCGTGGCCCCGGTTCCCTGCGCCTCCGTCCGTCCGTCCGCCCGCCCGCGCTGCTCGCTGCTCGCTGCTGCCTGTGCTGCCGGCCGCGGAGTCCTTTTGTATGTTTAAAGCCCCAGATGCACAGCCTCCAGCCACCCCTGGGGGAAGTCTGCATGCAGCGGAAACAAGGGAGGGCAGCCGCCAGATGTGGCCGGCTGGGCTGGGAGGGCGTTGGCAGCGCGAGGAGGTAGCTAGCGGTGGTGTGGGGGGATGGGGCGGCGCGCTCAGGCCCGCCCCTCGCTGCTGCCCGGTTCGCCCCGCTCCCTCTTTTTCTCCTCTTTTTCTTGCTCAGCCTGTTTTCCTCCCCCGCGCCGCCTCCTGCTGCTGCCCCGGGCCTCATCTTGCACCATCAGTTCTAGACCTCTCTCTTCCCTTCCCCCCTCTTTCCCCTTCCCCCGAATCTGGGCACCAAGCCCAGCGACCCCCTGCGGGGAAACATCTGGCGGGACTCTCCAGGAGCTGAGGTCAGAGAGCAGCGGTTCTTGGAGGGACGCGGGCCTGGCCTGCAAACTCCCAGTGACAAGGGTCAGGAACAGATCGGCCGCCTTGCGGAGGATCAGACAGGCTGCAGATGTTTCCAGTGGAAAGAGAGATGGTCAGGATGCAAAAAAGCGATGCAGAGACGCAGGGAAGGGTTCCTTCCTTCCTTCTTTCTTTCCTTCCTTCCTTCCTTTCCTCCCTCTTTTCCTTTTTTTCTTCTGCAAAGGTTTAAGCATTTACTGGGCCTCAGGCATAATGCTAGGTGCTGGGTATACCCTTGGGAACGCTAGTGCTGATCACTGTCCCCTCCGGCTCTCCATAAAGAGAATTAAGTGGGTGCAAGGCTGTGATGGGGAACACGGGGTCCGGGCCTCTAAACCAGCTCCGATGGGCCTGGGACACTTCCTGTGGGAAGTGACTTCTGAGTTGTGACCTGAAGAGCGCAGGACAAAGGAGTGTTCACCGGGTGGGCCCGGGTGGGCCCGGGTGGGGTGGCACAGATGTTGCAGGCACCGTCCAGGGCACCATGTGGGGAGGTCCAGAGATGAAAGACAAGATCCCGGGAGGAAAACGTTCCCGGCGTCTGAGAAAGAAAGGTGAAGGTCCGAGGGATGAGCCAGGCCTGGGGGGTCATCAGCAAGGACCTATTTGAGGAGCAAAGTTATGGGCCGAGAGGGTCAGCAGTGGTCGGCCTGTGAGGGCCTTGGGGGGTGGAGGGAGGTGTCATGGTGATGAGTCTGGTCTTTATCTGAAGAACCGAAAACACCTCTGCAGCTCGGACCTCCGTGGGTTTAAAATCGGCCCAGGCCAGTCTGGCAGGCCTTTGGCCTGAAAGGAGGCCATGGGGAGGGACTTTGCCGTGCAGAAGGGCACTGGGCCCATCCGCCTGACCTTGGCTTTGGGGGAGGGTGAGCCTGAGGTCAGTGAGGAGGGGGGTGGCCCCTTGGCTGCGCCCCTTTTGGAGCCTGTCTCAGCCTCGGGGAGAGTCGGCCAAGTTGGCGAGGCGAGAGAGAGAGAGAGAGAGAGAGAGAGAGAGAGAGAGAGAGAGAGAGAGCGCTGGGAGCGAAAACGGAAAATGTTGTCTCACTGAAGCGGAGCCTGCAAAACCCGTGGCCTGTGGGCTAAATCCAGCCTGAACAGCATTTTGAAATTTGGGAAGCTCCTCCAAGTGAAACCCGGGCTTTTCTGGTTCCGTTTCAGAAATTCCCCCAGAGCTCCGGCCAGCCCGGGGCCCCGGCCCACATGGCAACGATTAGGCGAAGCTGAGGCACGGCCGCTCCCTTCCGAGCGAGCCAGCCCTTCGGTTTGCCGCAGTCCCCGCCGTTCTCTATCGCCCGGCCCGTGACTCAGCTCGCGTCTGTCATCCACTTGCCCTTGTGGATGACAGGGAGCCGTGTGCTGCACCTGGCAGCTCAGGGGAGGCCTGCGTGTGTATGTGTGTGTGGGGGGGTGTCTTACAAACTCGGGGACCAACAGTAACCGCATTAGGATGGTCCGAACATAAAGATGGCTGACCTGGGCTAGAAGTGGGTCCAGGTGGGTAGTCACATCCTCGGCCTGTAACTCCCTTGACAGAGGTCAATGCTTATCTGGAGTGAGTCTGTGAGTCTGTCTACTGTCCTTTGGCACCTGAGATGACACACCTTTGAAAGGGCAGAGCAATATCTGTTTCAGACCCCTCACCGCGGGGCACGGGGACCAGAGCACAGACCGCAGAACCATGGTTATCTTGTTCCCATCTTACGGGCTGCAGATGCTCTTTGTTAACGCTCCTGCACCCACCCATGTCAAGTAGGTGTCTCTTCATTCTACTTTTTATTCAGTCCCAGAGATTCCCCCCTTTGCTTCCCCTGGGAATCTACCACCGAGGGACTGCCGGTAACCATCCCACGTCTCCGGCTTTGATTCTCGCGTCTAGAACAGTGGTTCTCAACCTTCCTAAGGCCGCGACCCTTTAAGACAGCTCCTCATGGGGTGGTGACCCCCAACCATAAAATGATTTCCGTTGCTACTTCGTCACTGTCATTTTGCTAGTGTTATGAACTGTCATGTAAATATCTGATAGGCAGGATGTATTTTCATTGTTACAAATTGAACATCATTAAAGCATAGGGATTAATCACAAAAACAATATGTAATTATATATTGTGAAATATTTATTTCTAAATGCAAATAAATGAAATGTTGTCTTGAATCGTGGTGTAGCATGGGTAACAGTCTTCATAGGACAACAGTAAACTACATTGCTACACTTTGCAACACCGAGGAGTAGTGTGTTGGTTCCTAAGACCATGGGAAATAGGTGTTTTCCGCTGGTCTTAGGCGACCCCTGTGAAAGGGTCGTTCGACCCCCAAAGGGGTCGTGACCCACAGGTTGAGAACCGCTGGTCTAGAACAAGCCACAATGGGCCATTTTCAGGAGCCTTTTCTTGAACCGTCGAGATTGTTTTGCTCCCACATAATTATCCTCTGTTTGAGCCAAATAAACTCTTAGTAAGACTTAGTCTGAGGCTGGATTTGAAAATATATATATTTGCATAGATTTCGGAGAGGAAGAGAAAGGGAGAGAACGAGAGAAACATCCATACAGAGAGAGAATCATTTATGGGCTGTCTCCTGCCTACCCACCACTGGGGATCGAGCCCACAACCCGGGCCTGTTCCCTGATGGAATGGAACCGTGACCTTCTGGTTCATAGGTTGATGCTCAACTATGGAGCCACCCTGGCTGGCTAGGCTGGCTGTTTGTACCTCAACATTTACTTGACATAGGAGGTAGGATTCAAAGAGGCATCCCCAGGACCCGCCTCCCCCCCCCCACCCCCGTGGACTTGGACATGGTATTTGCAGAGGTCACTGTGACCCTCCTCCTCCCCAGTTTGCACCGAGTACATGTGGGTGAGTTTTTCTCAGATTTCCACACCCTCCTAAAGTAGGAGGCCCTGTCTTTATTTGAGCTGTTCTTTTAAAAGATGTCCTCAAGGTGGCAGTAACGGTTAAGGGTTGAGATAACGCGAGGATGGGAGAGAAAAAAAAACAAACGGGTGGCAAGATTTTGTTTTTGGCTATTCGGCTGGAAAATGCTGTAAGTCTGAATAAAACCTTTGACTGGATAAATAAGAGTTTGGCTCCAGACATAAGAGCTAGGTACTCCCTTCAGCTCACATTCTTAGCTGACCAAGCATCTATGTGGAGGGGGTGAAGGGCATCCCTCAAGACAAGCAGGGCCCCCTAGGGAACGTCAACCCAACGGTGATTAATTCACTGCTCCTGGGACACGCACGTAAAGGGTGGTCACCTCGTGCTCTGAGTCCTCACACTGTCCTGGACCCGTCGGAGGGTTGAGCGACTCAGGAAGCGACAGCCCCCTTGAAGCCGAGTCCATAAGCATCACAACTCAACGCGCTCCTCAGTCTCCCTAGAAACTGGTTCAGACTCTGCAGCAGTCAAAGGAAAACTGAAATTATTGTGAAAAGTCAGGCCTCCGCGGCCAAAAAGCCCTGGCCCCCAGCCCCCAGCATCCGCCTACAGATACGCAATTCGCAGGGAGCCTTCGCTGAACTTGCACAAATGGGAAGATTTCGCTGGAAGCCATAACTTAAGATGCCCTCAATGCACTTCTTTTGACACATAATTTTTTTTGGGGGGTATGCACCATGGGGGAGTTGGGGGGGATGGGGACCCCACTCTAAGTCAAATGGGATGCCTGAGATGCTTATCTCCATTGTCTTCTCTCCAGAAAGCTAAGAGGAAACTTGTCTCTGAGCCTAGGGAGGTTTCTGAAGCGGCTCCATGCCAACACTCCATTTCCCCCACTTCCCCAAGTGCCCTGCTGTGCCCCTCACTTCCTCGTCTGGATTTACTCTCTTATCCTTCTCCCCCTCTCTCTCCTCCCTCTCTTTTCCTCTCTCTCTCCCTCATCTCCGCCGCAGCCCCCTGCTGGCCTGAGGGACACTCAGAATGAGAAACCAGACCGGCATCAGCAGCGAGCAGCACAAACAGGAACCCGGCAGCTCCCGCTGCAGACAGGCCCTCCCTCCGCAGGCAGAGGGGAGCCGGCGCTGTGTCCCTTGGACCAGAACGGAGGGAAGATTCGAGTGGTTTGCCAGGACCCCCGCGGGTCTGCAGGGGAATCTCATTTCCCCGTTAGAGCACAGACCATCCTGGCTGTTCGGACCTGGACCGAGGAGCACGCCCACTGGTTCTGAGAGGAAGAGCAGCGGAACGGACCCAGAAGAGCAACCAACCAGAAAAATGCCCGGAATTACCCCACCGGCTTTACCAAGCCGGACCCCAGGTTCCCCCTTCCCCCCACCCCCCAAAAATGGATTGAACTGAGATAGAAACGCTGGATGAACCAGCACTTGATTTCTTTACAGATTTCAATAATACAGTGGTACCTCGAGATACGAGTTTAATTCATTCCGTAACCTTGAGGCGTGGGAAACTATGAGAAGGCTCGAGTCTCGGTAAACTGGTGGGTCGTGTGCAGCCGGCCGATCCGCGAGATGACTCCTATCTCAACTGTTGCTCGTGTTTCAAAGCAAAAATCGCTCGCTCGACAGCTCGTATCTCAAAAATCTCGTATGTTAGGGCACTCGTATCTCGAGGTACCACTGTAATAATAATCATAATAATAAATTCAATCCACATTGAAGTCTATCTCTGGGCCGCGTTAAGGATCATCAAAATGATGGCTGACTGAATTGGGCATTTTGGGAAGGACTAGACGAAGAGCTTATAGCTTGGATGACCATTGCTGATGGACTGCTGATTCAGGGAAACAGCCATCTAAAACAGTGGTTCTCAACCTGGGGGTCGAGACCCCTTTGGGGGTCAAACGACCCTTTCACAGGCGTCGCCTAAGACCATCGGAAAATGCAGATATTTACATCACGATGCATAACAGCAGCAACATTTCATGGTTGGGGGTCACCACCCCATGAGGAGCTGTATGCAAGGGTCGAGGCCTTAGGAAGGTTGAGCTGCTCTAAAACGATTCAAAAGAGAAGAAGACAAAGTGGCCCAAATCATGAACTTCCAGCCTCAAAAATTGAGCAGTCAGAGACCTCCCCAACGCTCCTAGAGAGGGGAGAGGGGAGTGTGTGCCTATGGTGAAAGCTGCTCACCTGAAGAAGGACTGGGGATCTGGAGCAGAGAAAGGGAGCGGACTGACAATTCTCAGGGGGGAAGGGGTGCGGGGGGTGCAGGGAGAGACTGGACAAAAATCATACACCTATGGAGGAGGACAAGGTGTGGGGAGATAACGGGAGAGGGAGGTCTGGGAGCCAGATAGAGGGAAGCTGAGGGAAGAAAAAATAAAAAAATGTAATAATCTGAACAATAAAGATTTATTTTAAAAAAAAGGATTGGAGAAAATGGGGTGTTATTTAACAAAAGCAAAGAAGCAGAAGCAAGCATCGGCCTGCTCCGACTGAGAGAGCATCTCCCCCCATCACACACACACACACACACACACACACACACCGCTTCCTCACTGACACTTCAAGTGACACTGAAACGGCCACCAAAGGTGAACATGACTAAAGCCCTCGGGGACGTTGGAACAGCTTTATCTGTTCTCACCCTGCCCAGCCGGCGGCCCTCTCCCTCGGGGAGAAGCTTGTGTGCCGATGGGAGCGATATCTAATCCACCAGAATCTGAGCACAGCCAGTCTGCTGCCTTCCAGCCGGGGTTAAAGGGCAACTTATGTGTCTGCTCCTCAAAGCTCCTCAGCTCTCCTCGCCTCACGATAAGGTGAGGCTCTCTTGAAACCAGCCCCACCCCCCTGTTCTCCCCAGCTGGGGCAGATGGACTTAAAATTAATTAAATGAGATACTGAGTCCATTTTAAAGGAATCTCCCGCTGAAACCGGTGTGGCTCCGTGGATAGAGCGTTGGCCTGTGGACTGAAAGATGCCAGGTTTGATTCTGGTCGAGGGCATGTACCTTGGTTGCAGACATGTCCACAGTGGGGAGCGTGCAGGAGGCATCTCATGGATGTCTCTCTTCTCATCGATGTTTCTAGCTCTCTATCCCTCTCCCTTCCTCTCTGTGGAAAATCAATAAAATATATATATTTGTTAAAAAAGAGTTGATTTCCCCAGATCTGTGGTCGGTAAAACTGCGACTCACAAGCCACATGTGGCTCTTTGGCCCCTTGAGTGTGGTTCTTCCACAAAATACCACAGCCTGGGCGAGTCTGTATAAAAAAAAACATAAATAAAAATAATAAAGGAACCTCCTTACGAAGAAATGAATCTTGAGACTGACTGTTGGAAGATGCTCCAGTATAGTTTCAATTCTTTCCAATACAGATACCAGTATGCCCAAGTCAGCCATTAATTAAATTAACTATGGACAGAACTATGCCTCTACCTAATAGTCACCAGTATCCTGGAAGACCTGATGAGGTACTGGAGTTAAGTCCGTTATTCCAGATGGCATTATAATTCCATGCCTGAGCCCCTGCAATTCTCCTATCATCCCAGTAAAGACACCCCATGAGCAAGGACGGAGATTCGTGCGGGAACTCGGAGCTATAAATAAAACAGTTCTTCCCACCCTGGCCGGCGTGGCTCAGTGGTAGAGGTTGGCCCTTGCCCTGAAGGGTTGTGGTTTCCATTCCCGGCCAAGGGCATGCATGGGTTCATTCCTGGGTCCCCATTGGAGTATATGCAGGAGGCAACCAATTGATGTGTCTCTCTCACATCAATGTTCCTCTCTCTCTCTCACCCCTCTCTCCCACTCCCTAAAGATCAATGGGAAAAGATGCCCTGTTGTGAGGATGAATAAGCAAAAAGTTATTCCCAGACATGTTGTGGTTCCAGACCCACACACCCTATGACCAGCTATCCCTGTGGAGGGCAATAGTTTTCAGTGCTAGCCGAGACCGGTGTGCCTCAGTGGATAGAGCGTCAGCCTGCGGACTGAAAGGTCCCAGGTTCGATTCCAGTCAAGGGCATGTACCTTGGTTATGGACATATTCTCCAGTGGGGGGCGTGCAGGAGGCAGCTGGTGGATGTTTCTCTCCCATTGATGTTTCTAATTCTCTACCCCTCTCTCTTCCTCTCTGTAAAATATCAATAAAATATGTTAAAAAAAATAGTTTTCAGCGCTAAATGAATGCCCCTTGGCCACACACAGCGAAGCTAGGCCAACACCTGGCAGACAGACACAGTTGTGGGCTCCTGATGGACGTGCCTCCTTTGGGTGCGTCCCCGCTGACTTCCCCTCACACTCCACGTGCCCATGGGGTGAGGGGATTCTCTCTACATCCGATGTTCCTTGAACCGGATGTCACCATGTGAACTCTACAGGATGAAGCCAGCCAAGGTGGCTGTTGCGGACAGTCCACCTTCTTGTTCCTGGAACGGGGTTGCAGGAATCTCTCTCTCTTTTTTTAAATGTATTTTATTGATTTTTCACAGAGAGGAAGGGAGAGGGACAGAGAGTTAGAAACATCGATGAGAGAGAAACATCGATCAGCTGCCTCCTGCACGTCCCCTACTGGGGATGTGCCCGCAGCCAAGATACATGCCCTTGACCGGAATGGAACCTGGGACCTTTCAGTCCCCAGGCCGACGCTCCATCCACTGAGCCACACCGGTTCCGGCAGGAATCCCTTCTGGGCAGTGCCGACCTCCTGGGCTTGGTGGCGGGATCTTATCTGGAGGAGGAACAGGCACGGGACGTTACGGAGCTGCATCTGCAGGACTTCCACCATCGGGCGTTCTTATCTGCCAGCAAGGAGGAAGGCCAGCCAGCCCGGCCGGCAGGAGGGAGGGTGGCTGAAACCGGAGCTTACCAGCCGGCCAGAGAGCCTGCAGCCAGCGTTCGCACCGAGAGCCGCTGTGACCCCGGTGTGCGTGTGTAGCTCAGGCCTTCAGAGTGGGGTGGAGGCTGCCCGGCCGGTGTGGCTCAGTGAGTAGGGCGTCGGCCTGCGGTCCGAAGGGCATGTACCTTGGTTGTAGGCTCCTCCCTGGCCCTTGGCCCTGGTCGTGGCTTCTTGCTGGAGGCAGCCAATGGGTGTGTCTCCCTCACATCGATGTTTCTCTCTGTCTTTCTCTCTCTCTCCCCCTCTCCCTAAGAATCAACGGAACCATATCCTTGGATGAGGATAAAAAAAAAAAATGTTGTGGAGGCGGCGAGGCTGCTTTGCTTTCTCAGGACGGCCCATGCAGACTGGGGAAGGGGTTGCAGGATTGGTAGGTGCCGTACAGCAAGCGGAAAAAGCGGCAATTATAAAAACTCCAGGTCCTTCTAAACCCATCCCCGCGGGAGCGAAAGGAGGTCATGTAGCTGACGCTGCAGTGAGACAGGGGGTAGTCACCGCCACGTTATTAGACTTGGAAATTCCCTTTGCTTCCTCGTAAAGAAAAAAAAAAAAAAAGAACGAAAAAGACTCACATTTCCAACAGGCAGCTACAGGAGGAGGAAAGAGGACGTGGCCACAGAAAGGGAGAATCTTGCCGGAACCGGTGTGGTTTAGTGGATAGAGCGTCGGCCTGTGGACTGAAAGGTCCCAGGTTCGATTCCCGTCAAGGGCAGGTACCTTGGTTGGGGGCACATCCCCAGTAGGGGACATGCAAGAGGCAGCTCATTGATGTCTCTCTCTCATCGATGTTTCTAACTCTCTATCCCTCTCCCTCCCTCTCTGTAAAAAAAAAATCAATAAAATATATTAAAAAAAACAAAAGAAAGAAAGAAAGAACCTTGGGCCCAAACAGACAGATACGATTGGAAGCGACCAGAAACCAATGTTAGCTATAGAAGCCCACTCCCTCTACTTCCACACGGACAGGCACAAACGCCCTGGGTCCTGAAGAGATGGTGTCACGGACTGGACCATCGATGGTCCTGGAAACCTTCACCTCCTTGGGCAGGTGTCAACTCCGGGATTCACATTTCTCATCTAAAAACCAAAAAAAAGGCACCGAACGGTGAATGGGCGCCTGCCCATCTCTGCCCCTCGCCCCTGCCCAGAGCGACCTCACAGAGCCCTCGAAGCTGAGGAGCTGCTGACATCAGAAAAAACGTGTTTGGTTGCCTGTCCGCTGCTAACATCAGCCCTCATCCTAGTTAGGCTTGCTCTTTGGGCTTCTCTCAAAACTTGTTCTTAAAGAACCCAACAGGCAATGACCGCGGACGGTGTGTGAGATAGCTGTGGAACTATTAATAATGCTCCTTCTATGGTTTCTCTTTAGAAATTTAGAAGAAAAGTCTTTAAAGAAGGAAGGACAGGGCTGTGTGGGTATTTGGGAGAAGTTAAAAGAAAGTAGTTTGTCCCAATGAGTTGGTTATTTCCGAACGAGTAAAAAGAGACAAAGTGAAGACGGAGGAAGTTGTAGATTAGTGGGGAGCAAAATGTTGACAAAGGACTTTTTTAAAAAAATATATTTTATTGATTTTTTACAGAGAGGAAGGGAGAGGGATAGAGTTAGAAACATTGATGAGAGAGAGACATCAATCAGCTGCCTCCTGCACGCCCCACAGTGGAGATGTGCCCACAAGCAAGGTACATGATGCCCCTGACCGGAATCGAACCTGGGACCTTTCACAGTCCACAAGCCGACGCTCTATCCACTGAGCCAAACTGGTCTCGGCAACAAAGGACTTTTATGTAGAAACGCTACAACCCAATTATGGAAACGTGCTTGGCCCCTAACCCAGTAAGGACTGCCAGCTGTGCTGAGACAGAAGCTGCTGTGGCTGTGGACATAGGGCCCTCTCTCCCAGCCTCGAGGCGCAGGAAATAAACTGATGAAACTCTGACTGTCCGTCTGGCCGGTGGAAATGCGTGGATGATAATTACCACTTGCACCATTGTGTGCTTAAGGCCGTGGCCCTGAGTGAACCTTAAAGTTCCAGTCTCCAATTGCACAACCAGCAGGAACCAGATACATAATGAATGGCACTTGAGTGTTCCCAGTGGAAAGGAGAGGGGCCATATTAAAGTCGTAGTGCTAATAGTCTGTAGTAATAAAAGCATAATATGCTAATTAGGCCAGATGTCCTTCTGGTCGACCTTCCGGATGAAGCCAGGGCTATGAGGGAAGCCAGAGTGAAGTCAGTGCCGGCAGCTAGGGTAAGGAAGGCCTACTCTTGCACAGATTTCATGCATCGGGTCTCTAGTCATCTTACTAATAAAAGCCGAGGTGGTCCTCACGCCATCACAAGATGGCTGTGCTAATACGAGCAGGTGGGCGGGGCGGGGCTTGACGCTGAATGCGTGGCATGGAGCCTGCCTGGGGGTCATGGCCCTGTGCTGTGCGGAGAAGACCAGCAGGTCCCCGAGTGGTGTGGAGGCCTGAGGGGAGCTGGCCTCCTCCACCTGGCACAGGGGAGGCAGGGCTGGTGGGTCCCTGGGTGGCACAGAGGTCTGGGGGGTCTGCAGCTTTGGCCTACCTCTTGGGGCAATCCATTCAGGAGCCCAAGATGGGTAGATGGGGCCTATCTCTTTAGGGGTGATCCATCACGTGGCTCCTGCACTATGAAGGGGACAGGCCAGGCTGGGAGGAGGCACTGCCCCCATTCAGTGTACAAATTTCATGCACCGGGCCACTAATAATAATAATAATAATAATACCAGGAATTGGGAACCCAGCTCATGGTCAGATGTGGAAGCTGAAGAGGTGTATTCTGGACCCTCAAGCTACACATGTCTTACTGGGCGCGAAACACGGAAACAGGAGACAGACGGAGCTTGGATCATGGCGGTGTGTAGGCTAGAAATGACCCAGAGTGTTTCTCTTTCTTCCTGACGGCCCATCAGACCCGACTGCTCCCCGCCTCTCCCTTTTGAGACAGATTTGGCCTTGACTGTCATCCAAAGTGACGGTCTTGTCCCATCCCCCAGGGCTCCTTGTTCAGCAAGACAAACGCTGACACTAACCCTTCCTGGGAACGAGCCTTCCTAGCACTGTGGGCCCATAGTATCCACCCCCGAGGCCGGTCATCAACGCACCCTTTGGGTTGATTTATGGCCAAAAGGAGAGGCTGTGGACAAAGAAAGGGGTGACGTACTAACCCTCACGAACCTGTGGAAGGCCTTCGAGACTCAGAAACGAACATAACCACACCGGATGGTCTGGACACATCACTAGCGTGGGTGAAAAGTGGGTGGGAGGGGGGTAGTCACATCCTAGGCCTGTGGCTTCCTTAGCATAAGTCAGTCTTTATCTTAAGTGAATCTGTCTATGGTTCTTTCCATCTAAGATGACATGTGTGTGACATGGTAGAGAGTAATGTCCTTTCTCAGAGCCCTCAGGGCACATGGACAGAGCACAGACCACAGACCCTGTTGCTATCTTGTTCCATCTCATGGGCTGCCGATGCTCACTGTTAACAATCCTGTGCCCACGGATGTCAAGAATTAGGTGTCTCTCCATTTTATTTCTTATGCAATCCCAGAGATCTTTCTGCTTTTCTACCTCCTGTCCTCCTTTAATCTCTCCCCAACTGGATTTCATGTTACTCTGCTCAGATCTCCTCCTCTGATTCCAGTATACAAAATTTATAGTAATAAAAGGGTAATATGCTAATTTGAGCGAATAGACTTGACATCTTCCGGATGTCCTTCTGGACAAAGCCATGGTGGCGGGGCTGAGACAGAGGTGGTTAGGGGCGATCAGGCTAGTTGAGGAGAGCAGTTAGAGGTGATCAGGCTGGCAGGGGAGCACAGTTAGAGGCATCAGGCAGGCAGGCAGGCCAGCAGAGAGGTTAGGGGAGATCAGGCAGGAATGAAGGCGGAGTGGTTAGGGGCAATCAGGCAGGCAGCGAGGTGAGTGATTAGGAACCAGTGGTTCTGGATAGGAGAGGGCACAGGCCAGGCTGAAGGACCCTCCCTCCGACCCCTCCACACACAAATTTTGTGTACCGGTCCTCTAGTGTTTTATATAAGCTGCAAAACTGCCATTCTCAGAAGGGGGTCCTCATATGAGGTGACAGGAGAAGATATGACTTTGGGTGGTGGGCACACCGTGCATATACAGATCATGTAAGATAGAAGTTACATAGGCAACCTACACGTTCATGTTGACCAATGTCACCCCAATCAGTTTAATAAAAACCAATCAATCAACAGAACACTTTACTTTATCAACACTTTATCAACCCATCGAGATTTCGCTTCCTGGCAATTGTTCTTTGTGTGGCTCAAATAAACTCTTATAAGAGTGTTTCTGAGGATGGGCGTTCTTTCGTTGACAACCCATTTGACATTTAACCTCTCCGTAAGACATGGGGGCCTAAGCAATCAACTAATGAATTAAACAAAATTTAATGAATTGATCCATGAATTCTGGGCACAGGCCCGGGTTGTGGGCTCAATCCCCAGTATGGGGCATGCAGGAGGCAGTTGATCGATGATTCTCTCTCTTCATTGTTTCTCTCTCTCTCTCTCTTCCATTCCTCTCTGAAATCAATAAAAACACTTTTTTTTTTTTAAAGACTTTGCTGAACACCTACTGGACACGGGGATCAAGTATCAAGTACAGTTGGGCCTGTGATGGGGACAGGGGTTTGACGTCCATCACTCTGAAACAGAACTGGGCTCCGGTGGCCTCAGGGCTGGGGGGCTAGACCCCCCCACCTCGGCAGGAAGGGGTGTGGGTGCCCTGATTCTGTCAGGCGGGGTTATCCAGGTCTCCCCAGTCCTCAATAGGCTAGCGGCTCCTTCTGCGGTTGCGTGGCGCCATCTGGTGGCCACTCTGGGGCGAAGCAGCCTCGGGGCTCGGAGGCAGCCGGGTCGGAGCGTTCTCTGGGCTCCTGCCGCCATCTAGCGGCGTCCAGGTGCAATCACAGTCGACCCGTTGCAACCTCAGAGTCAGCAAGGCTGACTCCTTTAAGACATTCCTGGGCTCCATGTGTTAGGCCTACGGAATCCAGCTTTGGGGGACGTGGGGGTGCATTTTCAGAGCCTCGGTTTTAAACAAGATTCCCAGGTGATTCTTAACTCTGGGGAAGTTTAAGCGTGAGATGCACGACCTTAAAGGGACCTCTGCCCAGGTGTAATTAACTGTACCTGCTCCCCCCAGCTGCTCAGTATAAAATCGTCACCCTCTTCACACCTGAGACACGCATTTCCCCTACAATGGCGAGCAGACCCAGGCCCGTGGGCACACAGCGGGCTCTGCCCATCCGAGCGAAAGACGTGGATGCCCGAGAAATGATAACGGGCGTTGGCGGGCATGCCTTGTGATTTCGCCAGACCTGACCACTTCCTCTGTCCTACGTACAAGCCCCCGAGGATCCTCCCTTTACCCAGGAGGAAACGGAGGCCCAGTGAGTGAGTGTGGAGCCACACGCGGTCTGCCCTGAGCCAGCCGGCCCCTCTCCGGACACCCGGGGCCATGCCCGCCTCCCGTCTGGGTCTCTCTGCCCACTTGTTTATTTATCCGGCCAGTGTTTATGCCGCTGGTGCTGGGCACTGAGTACACAGCAGTCATCAGCTACGTCCTTGCTCTCCTGGGGCCTGCAGTGGCAGGGCAGGGGGGTGGGGGCGGGGGAGAAAGAAGGGGTAATTTAGGCCATAGGGATGAAGTGAGGGCTGGAGGACGAGGAGTGGGGGGCTCACGCTGGTTGGCCCAGCTGAGGAATTGGATTGTGACCTGAGGACAGTGGGACCCTGTGGATTCTCAGCCTTTCTGAGAGCCCACGTTCGTGTGTCGGTGGTGTAGCGATTGAAATTGGGAACGACTGAGGAATCCCCTCAGGGCTAGGCTTGCAACACCTCCTCCCCTAAAGCCAGGCCTGCAAACTGTTAAAGAAGGGGGGGAGGGGAAGGTTCAGAGTCAGGGTTAAAAGTGTGAACCTGCCTCTGATTGACTGCAACCTTGATCCTATTATCTTCGGCCAGACCACAACACCTGACCTGAGTTCGTTAGGCTAACGAGATCAATCAGCCTTGATTGGAACCTCCTGGGTTAGCTGGCCCCTTGAAAAAGAGAGACTGCCCCTCTGTCGGTGCTCTTACCAGGCGAGCCCCTGGCAGCCCGGCGGCCAGGCCCCGCCTGACGTGACATCATCTTTAAACCCTGCGTGGCAATCCCCGACGCACCGCCGTGATGCCCAGGGAAGACAGGGCGGCCTGGAAGTATACAACCGGAAGAACCAGAACCCTCCTGTCTCGCTCGCTTCGTCCAGAGAAGTAAGTTCTACCAGAGGAGCCAACGTGTGATACTGTATGTGCGAACTTTGGAACAACATGAAGTCATTGCTTCTATTGAATTGTCACTCTGAGGGTGAGGGTTCTCAGGTGGTTTGAAAAACACCAGCTGATACTGGTTCTCTGCTCTGTGGGCCCAGGAGAGGCTGCCCGGGGCCGGGCCAGTGAGTCAGTGATGTTGGCTAATTCTGGTGAGCTGGGTTTGCTGTGCCAGAAATACCCATCCACCCACCTGGGATGATTGCCAACAGCTGGTGAACTGTGTGGATTGCAAAGGGGGCATCATCGTGAGCGGCTCCAGGGACAGAACGGCCAAGGTATGGTCTTGGGCCTCAGGCCGGCTTGGCCAGTGCTTACACACCATCCAGACTGAAGACTGAGTCTTGTCCATTGCTATCAGCTCTTTTGTGACTGGGACGGCTTGTTGTGGGCTCAGTACTTGTCTGAGAATCTGGGACCTCAACAGTGGGCAGCTGATGACGCACCTGGGCAGTGACTTTCCCCCAGGGGCTGGGGTATTGGACCTCATGTCCCCTTTCACGCTCCTGTCCTGTGGCTATGACATCTATGTTCGATACTGGGACCTCCGAGCCAGCGTCAGGAACCACTTGCTGGCCACAGGTTCCTCCTACTACGGGGTTGTACGACTGTGGGATCGGTGCCAAAGGGCCTGCTTAAATCGAGACGTGGTCTTCCTGTTTTGTGATACTCGGTGTCTGTTCATCGCACATCACAAACCAGGTTCTGGAAGTGATAAAGGACAGCGTGTGAAGTTGAGCTATGGGATTGTGGTGGCGATATAGGCAGGGCCATCCCAGCTGTGGGCCAGGGAAGCCAGCTACTCAGGGACCTCTCTTGCTTGGAGGGTGCAGTGATGATGCTCCCCACCTGCACCCACAGTACTTGTCTGCTATAGTCACCCTTGACTCTGTCATGTGGGCACAAGCCCTAGGACATGGGACCTCTGCCCAAAAGGCCGAGCTGATTGCCCTCACTCAGGCACTCCGATGGGGAAAAGGAGCCAGGCTGCTGCGTCAGCTAAGGTTTGAGCCCAGATTCGAACCTGTGATAAACTTAGGCCTGTTTGAGTTCGGTTGATCTTTGTGGTCTGTCTTGTGGGGACTCACTCCGTTACAGGTGGCTTTTTTTCCATATATTTTATTGATTTTTTTACAGAGAGGAAAGGAGAGAGATAGACAGAAACATCGATGAGAGAGAGAGACATCGATCAGCCGCCTCCTGCACGCCCCCTACTGGGGATGTGCCCACCACCAGGACACATGCCCTTGACCGCAATCGAATCTGGGACCTTTCAGTCCGCAGGCTGACGCTCTATCCACTGAGCCACACCGGTTTCGGCTGTCGGTAGCTTCCTGCATGTAGGGATGATCTTCCTCCTCCTGGCCCCTGTCCGACCGGCTCCTTCTGCACCCAGGCCAGACCCCAGCACGCCCTCCAGCTGGTGGGCCCGGCCCTCTGCAGGCGGCCAGGCCAGGACCGGAGCCCGGGGCTCGGAGCTGGAGAGGATGTCTGTGGCCTGTGCGGGCCTCAGTGGCTGAGATAAAGGCCTCTAACTCGGTACCCCCACACACACACACTCGAAGAAACCTCCGTGAGATGCAAGGAGAAAGGGACCATCAGAACCTCCTGCATGTGCTGGGGCCAGCAGGGGGCCCGGGAGCCCGGGGTGTAGGACCCCCACCCCGCCCTCAAAGCACCCCCCACCCCCGCCCTCGAATTCCGAGGCATCAGGCGCCAATCACACCCTCAGCCAGCAGCTGGTGACCCCAATCCTGCAGCAGCAGCAACAAGCTCCCGCTATTGTTTTTCCAAGAATCTGGTCAATCCCCTTTCCAGTAAGGGCTGCCATCTCCCCCCTCCTCCTCTCTTCCCCCTCCTCCTCCACCCCCAGCTCCGTGCACACTGCCTGCCTGCAGGGGCGCTGCCCGCCAGCACCAGCCTCCCTGTGCACAGGACCATCGGGGCCCGTGTGTGCCCGCCCGTCCCCGTGTCCTGGGCCCATTGTCATCACACTCTGCTGGCTCTTGCCTTCCTGCCTGGGTGGGGGGTAGAGGGGGTCAGCACGGTAGGCCCCGCCCCCTCCCTCCACAAGGGGCAGGCCCAGGAGGAGAGGGGCCTAGTCCCAAATCCCAGGGGGCCTTCGGGTGGACACGCAGACCCTGCGGCCGGCAGCCGGGGGGGGGGGGGCGGCATTTTGAGGGGCTCCAAGCTCCACTTTGTGGGGGTGACACACCCCATCTTCCTTCGTCCTTCCCTTCCTCTGCCTTCGAGACGGCTGGAAACAGCCTCCCTCCCCGTGAACCCGCGGTGGGCACCCAGCTGCCCCTCACTCCTGCTCTCCAGGGCGTCTGTGCGTCCACCCGGGCAAGGCACGGGGCCTGAGGCAGCTGCCCGACCATCTCCCTGGGCCCTGGCACCGCCATCTGTAAAATAACCCATGCCACGTCGGGCTCAGGGGTGGTCCCAGGTGGCTCTGTGGAGGTCACACCTAGTGTGTCCTTAGTATATATAGCACATTGGTTCTCAACCGGTGGGTCAAGACCCCACAGGGGGTCGAACGACCCTTTCACAGGGGTCGCCTAAGACCATCGGAAAATGCAGATATTTACATCACGATGCATCACAGTAGCAACATTTCGTGGTTGGGGGTCACCACCCCATGAGGAACTGTATGCAAGGGTCGAGGCCTTAGGAAGGTTGAGAACCACTGGTCTAGCGCCTGGAGCGCACAGTAGGTGTGCAGCAAACAGCTCCATCTCCGTTTCTCAGCAGCAGCAGCAGTGTGTGTGTGTGTGTTTGGGGGGGGGGAGGGTGATTGATCCAGGTCAGCTGCCTCATTGTCTCGCCGGGGTGGGGGTGAGGGGCACCAGACGTGGGGATCTGAGGTCGAAGATGGGTCGCCGTCTCTGACTCACAGACAGATGAAGGGGTGGCAGCTTTGGGTACCAAATGCGGTTCTTGTCGAAAGGATTAGACGCTCTAAACCCAGCTGGAAGATACTGTCTTCGCGCGGGCGTGCGTGTGTGTATGTGTGTGTGTGTGTGTGTAAGCAAAGCTGCAATCCTCAGGCGTTTATGAGGAATAAATTGGGCCCTCGAATTCCTCGTCCGTAAGCCTCGGAAACATAATCTGTCATTCCGGACTAAGGAACGTGGTGTCTCATCAGGATAATTCCCCGGCACACGTTGCTACTTATAATTACATTCGCTCTAAAGACGCCCAAAGCGTGTTTCTCGGCGGATTATCTGTTTGTATGAAGTCATAATGGTGAAGAGAAGGGATCAGCTTGCGGAATACGTGCGGCCCGTCCCTTCTGGGGGGACGCGCATTCCAATGTTGATCAAAAGCTGGGGAGACGGAGAAGATGGACTATAAATGTGGACGAGGTCTGAGCAACAGGCTGACACAAACTGGGGGTGGGTGAAGAGCCCTCTCTCCACCCTGCCTCTCAAAAGGGCAAGAGGGAAAATTAACATAAAGAGGCAAGCCCTGACCGGTGTGGCTCAGTGGATAGAACTCGGCCTGTGGACTGAGAGGTTCCAGGTTCGATTCCGGTCGGGGGCATGTACCTTGGTTGAGGACACATCCCCAGTAGGGGTCATGCAGGAGGGGGCTGATCAATGTCTCTCTCTCATCGATGTTTCTAACTCTCTATCCTTCTCCCTTCCTCTCTGTAAAAAGTCAATAAAATATATTAAAAAAAAATAAGGAGGCAAGACGTCCCCTCCACCTCGTGGAACAACTTAACTTTTTTTTAAATTGCTTTTAGAGAGAAAGGAAGAGGGAGAGAGAGAGAGGAACCTCAATGATGAGAGAGAACCATTGATCAGCTGCCTCCTGCATACCCCCTGCTGGGGACTGAGCCCACACCCCGGGCAGGTGCCCTGACCAGGATTCGAACCTGGGACAACCCTTCAGTCCCGCCGGCCGGCGCTCTATCCACTGAGCCACACCAGCCAGGGCTCAGCTTCTTTACGAAGCGACGCCGCCCTGGTGTTCCCAGGCCTTCTGGTGTTTCAGCGTGGTATGTGGGCAGATGCGTGTGTTTTCCGGGGGCTGGGGGGGGGGGGGACCGGTGATCACATGATCAGAAATTGAGCTCAGATCCAGGCTGCCTGCCCGTCCCCCTTCCCGTCCCCTCCCCGGGGTCTCCTGCGTGCGGGTTGCGGCTCTGTCTCGGAAGCTTTCGTTTAAATGTCCGACGCGTCCTGTTAAGGAAGCGGTAAGCTGTTGTTTATACGTGTCCGGCTGGGGAACAGGCCTGTGTAATGTACGTCTGACATTTAGATTCTGCCTCTCCCCTCCGAGAGGGGGATGAGAGCGAGGTGCAGCTCAGCACCCCGCTTCCCCCTTCTCCCCTCACCCCCCCCACCTTGGAGCCCCAACTCCCCGGCTCTGCATTCCCAGGCGTTGAAGTTTTCAAAGGAACAGCCTCCTCCTCCTCCCCTCGCTGTGGCAGAGGAGCTGCGTCGCGAAGACATCTGCTCGGTTATTAATTTCACATCAGCCCTAAGCTCCTCGGGCCAGAAACGAGGCCTCGTTCACGTCGAATTAACGAAACACGATGGTGAGCCCGGGCCTGGAAGGGCCGTCACACGGTGCTGAGCGGCTTAGAGGCCTGGGGGCCGCGCCGGGGCCACCGGGGGGTGGGGTGGCAGGGGGACACCCCCCAAAACAATATCCGACATATCATCGAGCTCGCCCTGTCCTGCCAGATGAATAGCAGATGAGCATTTCTGGGAAATGAGGCGGACTTTCCCGGTAAAGGATGCGCTGTCCTGGGCGAAGGCAGATTGCACAATGTAAGAGGCCTCGGATAGAGTCTAATATCTTCCCCCTCCTTCCCCCCTCCCCTTCTTCCCCCGCCCCCAAATCCCATCCCACCGCAGCCTGAGGACACACCGGATGGAGGGGATCCCAGATGCCTCCCAGCGTGTCTTCTGGGCAACACACGTCATTGAAATGCACTTGGTGTCGGTTTAAGATGAGGGCCTGGCGGTGGGAGAGTGTGTGTGAGTAGGAATATGGGGGAATTGGCCCTGGCCAGGTTGCTCAGTGGTTAGAGCGCCGGCCTGCGGACCGAAAGATCCCGGGTTCGATTCCGGTCAAGGGCAGGTGCCTCGATTGCAGGTTCCTCCCTGGCCAGTCCCTGGTCGGGGTGTGTGCAGGAGGCAACCCATCGAGGTGTCTCTCTCTCATATCGATATTTCAGTATTTCTCTCTGTCTTTCCCTCTCTCTTCCAGGCTCTAAACCAGTGGTTCTCAACCTGTGGGTCGAGACCCTTTTGGGAGTCGAATGACCCTTTCACAGGGGTCGCCTAAGACCATCGGAAAATGCAGATGTTTACATCACGATGCATAACAGTAGCACCATTTCATGGTTGGGGGTCACCACCACATGAACTGTATGTAAGGGTCACGGCCTTAGGAAGGTTGAGAATCAATGCTCTAAATAATCAGTGAAAAAATATCCTTGAGTGAGGATTAAATACACACACACACACACACACACACACACACACTGTATTTTCCGGTGTATAAGACGACTTTGTAACCCAGGAAAATCTTCTCAAAAGTCGGGGGTCGTCTTATATGCCCCGTCGTCTTAAATGCCAGAAAATACGATATATATCTGTCTGACAGAGAGACTATATGGTATTGTGTGTGTGTATGTGTTGGGTGTATCTGTGTGTGAGTGTGTGGGCCCCTATGCGTCCGTGTGTGCACGGATGTGTGTGTCTGCGGGTGCCGGGGAGGGCATGCGTGTCCGCCAGGTGAGCTGGGTCCTTTATTCGGGTCGGGGCTGTGGCTGGAAGAAACTGGCCCGCTATTTCTGTCAAATAACCGAGCTTTGCCGGCAGGAGGCGGTGGGCGCTGAGGGAGCCAGGAAGGGGGAGGGGGAGGTTTCTCCATCCAACTTCCAAGTGTTATTTTTGGTCTTCCGCTGAGCTGGGACCCCCTCCTGTACCCCCCACCCCCCCACCCCCCGAGGAGAATCTGCATAGGCTATTTACATCCCACATCCTCTGGGCCTCGTTAGCTTTGATATTTGCTTGCTTATTTATTTATTTACACGCAGAAAGGAATGTAAATCGAGCGGAGAGGCACGGAGCGGCAAAGGCCTTTGAACGCCGCGCCACCGTTAATTGAAACAGGCATCCGGCGGGCGGGGCGGGATCCGACGTGGCGGCGGGAGAGAGGAGACCGGGAAGCTAATTAGACTCTGATGGGGACAGCCGGCTCATCGGTGACTCACCGGCGACCGGGGTGACATGGGCAGGACATGCCAGGACGGTAACTCCGTTGTTTTTCGTTTCTCCTCGAAGCTTCCTTCTTCGTGTCCTTGGACCCTGATCTTTCCAATGTAACCCCATCAGCTTATTCAAGGTTATAATCCTCCTGTACCTGCCACCATCTCCAGCACGACAGGTGTGTGGAGGAATGAACCACCAGCAGATAGGACACCTCCGAACGCCAGGGTCGGGGAAGGACCCTGGCGCAGGCAGGGGAGGGACCCTGTGGGAACCTCTCTCACGTCCCGAGTGGTTCAGGGTTCCCGGTTCAGGGTTCGGGTTCTGGAGGAGGCCGCACGCAAATGAAAAGAGAGACTAGAAAAGTATTCATTTGGCGATATTGGGGGGCCAGGTGGGAGCCTTCCTCTAGTGGAAAGGACTGCCACCTTCCTTTGGCCTTGTCATCTCTTTGATTCAAGTTTGGGGTACACCCTTTGCCCTAAAGCAGGCAGTTCCAATAACAAGCAGATTATTTTATCAGTCAGGATTGATATGGTTATTTGATGGGGAAGTTCATTGTCTCAATGAGATAGGGGGTGGCTGGCTCTGACCTCTCAGAGCTTCAAGGTTGACCAGCTTTCCGGGTTCCTTGTCCGCACTTTCTGTGAGTGAGACAATGACTGGTTCCTGGCAGGACCCATTTTAGATGGACCCAAGGGAACACAATTTGCATATTAGGCTTTTATATAGATAGATTGATTACTCTGCAAGAAACCTAGAGACGGTATGCTACATGAAATAAAAGCCCCGCCCCCAAAGGACAGACACTGCATGATTTCGATTCTAGGAGGGTCTAAACATGAACTCTACATGAGACAGAGGAACAAGAGAACAATAACCAAACCTAACTGCGTGCATAGGTACGGGAACCTCGCATCCATGCGAGGTTCAGAGGCAGAAGGAAAAACGAGGGTCAGAGGACATTCTGAGCCAGGCATGAGGTAAGGGGCTGTGGGGCGTCAGAGGGGAGGAGGGTAATCTGCAGGATGATCGGGAGAGCAGATGTTCAGTATTTAGAAGGTTCCCCTGCTCCTCAGATAAGTCATAAAAAGTTATTTCAGCCGAGGCCGGTTTGGCTCAGTGGATGGAGCGTTGGCCTGAGGATTGAAAGGTCCCAGGTTCGATGCCAAACAAGGGCACGGGTCTTGGTTGCAGGCTCCTCCGGGCCGGACCGGGACCAGGGCCGGTGCAGGAGGCAACCACTGATGTGTTTCATCTCTCACATGGCTATTTCTCTCTGCCTTTCCCTCTCTCTCCCACTCTCACTGAAATCCACGAAAAAGGATCTAAAAAAGAAAAAAGCATGGCTCAGGGGCTTTCTTTGAGCAGGGACCCCGGGAAAGGGGGGGACCCCGAGAAAGGGACAGGACCTACCCAAGGTGATGCCTGTCCCTCACACGCAGGCTGAGGGTTCCCGGGGCTTCCCACATGCCTAGAAGGGGAAGTGGAGGCCTCGAGGGGCGGGGGCTGGAGGCCTGCCAAAGCCCCAGATGCAAGGATGCCGAGGAGACTGTCCTGGGGCACGAGAGGGTGCGTCAGTTTCCGCTCCCCCCTCGCCCCCGTCCCCCAGCTCCTTATCTCCTGTGGGCGGAAAGGAAAGGCTGATGGGCAGGCCGGACTGCGCCAGACCAGTGCGGCTGGCAAACCATCTCCTGGAGCTCACTCAGCACATCTGGCGGCCCGGTGGCTGTTTCCTTGGGGCCGGGAAACACAAACATGGAGACCAGGGAGTGCGTACTGCATAGATACACAGAGATGGACACACAGACCGGGGTCGGGGAGGGAAGGGGGAGGTGGGGGGAGGTGTGTGTGTGAGGGAAGGAACCTGGGAGCAACGGGCTGCCTGCTCTTGGAGGGGGTGGGGGAATCGGGGGGAGTGTGTCTCAGTTGGTTCTCCCAGGACCTCAGCCTCCTGGACGGGAAACTGTTGGAGGAGAGACCAGTCTAGCTGACAGCAAGGATGCTTCTTCTTCTTCTTCTTTTTAAAAAAATATATTTTATTGATTTTCCACAGAGAGGAAGGGAGAGGGATAGAGAGTTAGAAACATTGATGAGAGAGAGAAACATCGATCAGCTGCCTCCTGCACACCCCTTACTGGGGATGTGCCTGCAACCAAGGTACATGCCCTTGACAGGAATCGAACCCAAGACCCTTCAGTCCGCAGGCCGACGCTCTAGCCACCGAGCCACACCGGTTTTGGCCAAAGATGCTTCTTGTTCTTAAAATAAATAATAAGAACGACTCGGACCCGGCTCTCATATGAACATACAGACGCACCGGGCAGGAACAGAGAAATCCTCATGGCTATTACTGCCTACGGAAACCTCGTGTCTGTGAGGCCAAACACCTCGGTATTAAGAAAAAAATCCAGCCCTGGCTGGGTTGCCTCCGTGGCTAGAGCGTCAGCCTGGGGAACCAAAGGGTCCCGGGTTCCATTCCTGGTCAAGGGCACATGCTGCGGGGGTGGGCTCCATCCCCAGTAGAGGGTGTGCAGGAGGCAGCCAATCCATGATTCTCATCATTGATGTTTTTATTGCTCCCTCTCCCTTCCTCTCTGAAATCAATAACAATATATTTGAAAGAAAAGAAGTGGATTTGCTGTCATAAGGCAGTTCCACTAAAAAAAAAAAAAAAAAAAAAAAAAAAAAAATTCAGCTCTAGCTGGTTTGGCTCAGTGGATAGAGTGTCGGCCTGCGAACTGAAAGGTCCCGGGTTCGATTCCGGTTGGGGGCATGTACCTTGGTTGCGGGCACATCTCCAGTGGGGGGCGTGCAGGAGGCGGCTGATGTATGTCTCTCTCTCATCGATGTTTCTGACTTTCTATCCCTCTCCCTTCCTTTCTCTGAAAAATCAATAAAATATAAAAAAAAAACACAAAAAAAAACAAAAACAGACCGCATTTTTGTTGATTCCAGAAAGAAAGGGAGAAGGAGAGAGAGAGAGATACAGGAACATCAGTGATGAGAGAGAATTATGGACCGGCTGCCTCCTCCTGCACGCCCCCTCCTGGGGATCGAGCCCGCAACCCCGGGGCCTGTGCCCTGACTGGGAATCTAACCGTGACCTCCTGGTTCAAAGGTCAACGACACCCAACCACTGAGCCACACTGGCCGGGCAGCCTGTTGTGCCTTAAAACAGCCAGGCTTCCTGCTTCAGCCCCCAGCGACCTGGCCCAGGCCCCCCGCCCTTCCCCTGGCTGACCTTGAACACGGGCTGCCCCGCCCCTCAGCCTGGAGTGTGAGGCTGGAGGGCTGGGCCCCATCTGCTCCCCAGAAACGTCCCAACCGACCCCGGTGGGTCCGTGGCTAAATAAGCAGGCAAGGGCCACAGGGAAGAGAGAAGAGACGGTGGACGGCCACCTCGGTCGGAGAGGGCGGGCCGGTTCTGGGGAATGTCTGCTGGGTGCGTGGAGGCGCCTCTAAGCGTCTGTTTTGGGCAGTGGTTCTCAACCTGTGGGTCGCGACCCCTTTGGGGGGTCAAACGACCCTTTCACAGGGGTCGCCTAAGACCAGCGGAAAACACCTATTTCCCATGGTCTTAGGAACCAACACACTGCTCCTCGGTGTGGCAAAGTGTAGCCATGTAGTTTACTGTTGTCATATGAAGACTGTTGCCCATGCTACACCACGATTCAAGACATTTCATTTATTTGTCATTAGAAATAAATATTTCACAATATACAATTACATATTGTTTTTGTGATTAAGCACTATGCTTTACTTATGTTCAATTTGTAACAACGAAAATACATCCTGCCTATTAGATATTTACATTACAGTGCGTAACAGGAGCAAAATGACAGTGATGAAGTAGCAATGGAAATAATTTTATGGTTGGGGGTCACCACCCCATGAGGAGCTGTCTTAAAGGGTCGCGGCCTTAGGAAGGTTGAGAACCACTGGTTTTGGGGGTTCTGACGAAAGGACAGTGAAGAAGAAGAAGAAGAAGAAGTAGTAGTAGACAGGGCCCAGAACCTGAGGCTGGAGGGAGCCGCTGAGGTCTACTGGCCGTCAGATCGGGGTTCTGGAACCTGCGATGGAGCCACTAAAAGACAGAGTCCTCCAAGGGGACCGGTGGCTGAACCTTGTGGAGGCCATGTGACGGCGGGCACTGGGCCAGGACCTCACCTGACTTGAGGAACTGGCTGTGGTTCACACCTGGAGGATGAGGACAAGAGAGGGGTGGAGGTGACCCCCCCCAAGGCCGAACCTGGGCTCCTGGACCTTCGTCACTCCAGGGGGACAAGAAGGGGGAACAGCGCAGGAGCAGAGCCAGGGGGTGGTTTACAGGGAGATCAGCCATGACAATGAGAGAGAGAGGTGCATTGTGGGATTTTTAGTCTCCGTTTGCACATTCTTCATCCTATGAATGGGCTGCCTGCATGCATATCGAACTCATAAAAGATTCATGAGCTGAAACCGGTTTGGCTCGGTGGATGGAGCGTCGGCCTGCAGACTGAAAGGTCCCATGTTGGATTCTGGTCAAGGGCATGTACCTTGGTCGCAGGCACATCCCCAGTGAGGGGCGTGCAGGAGGTGGCTGACCGATGTCTCTCTCTCATCAATGTTTCTGACTCTCTATCCCTCTCCTTTCCTGTCTGTAAAAAATCAATAAGATATATTATTAAAAAAAGATACATGCGGTAGGGGCAGTGCTTTGGTATCAAGGAAAGCCCTCGCTCCCCGGAGACTCACACCCAGCCTCCCGGGTCTGGCTGATGGGAGGCCCCTTCCAGACAGAACCGGTGACTTTTTCTCTGCGTCCCCATGTCCACTCCACGGCAGCCCTTTTCCCCGGGCCTCAGCGTTCGCTGCTCCCGCCTCTGCCCCGATGATAAGCATATTGACTTAATCTTTAAGCCCGCCATCTGGCACAGTGTTTAATATACGGAAACTGCCACTAAAAGTCGGAGCACAAATACATCATATTTTTTTATATCCTCCTCTCAGCTTTCGACTCGAGGCACAGGGAAACCCAAGGGCTAGTCCCGGATCGCACAACCATCTTAGACCGGGTCCCCAGGGGCCCTCTCCCCCAGCTTTGCCTTTCCCCGGAGACCTCATTTCACGTTCCATAAAACACGCGTTTGTGCGGCACGGCGATCTCGGAGTCAGAGCCCCCTGGAAAACTGGGAGGCTTCACAGCGAATTCGGAGCGTCTCCTTTCTTGGGCTAAAGCCAGAAGACCTAAAAATGTTAGACAATCTCCCCAATTTTCCACACTCCCCGCCTTTCCCCAAGGCCCGCCTCTCACTCTAGGGAGGACAGTCGCTATGTCGTTTTGTGCTGCTACTGTTGTTTTAACATCCATGAAAAAAACATCTAGGTATACAAAAGCCTGAGCGACCTGCAGGAGAGCAGGGATTTTATTTTTTATTTTATTTTATTTATTTTATTTTATTATTTTATTTATTTTATTATTTTATTTTATTTATTTTATTATATTTTATTTTTATTTATTTTATTTTGTTTTGTTTTATTTTATTATTTTATTATATTTTATTTTATTTATTTTAATTTAATTTAATTTAATTTAATTCTATTCTATTCTATTCTATTCTATTCTATTCTATTCTATTCTATTCTATTTTATTTTATTTTATTTTTAGGGGGGAGCATCTTTGTGGGAAGCCTACTCAGAGTCCGCCGGATGATCAAAGCTAGCTTGCCCTCTGCATGCGGCATGGGAGAGGGCAATAACTCAGCAGTAGCAACGTGCACACCCGGATGTAACCTGTTTCTGTTAAAGTAGCGCGAGTGGGTATCGCTAATGGGCATGAGGCCTTTTTGGTTTGTGTGTGTCTAGAAGTTGCCACTGACCGGCCAGGTGGCGGCTGCTTTGGGGGGCCGCTTTGGGGGCTACTTGGAGGAGCTGCTTTGTTGGCTGGCTCCTGTCGTAGCAATGGCTACCTGGTCTACCGTAAACCCTCTCCTCTACAAACAGGATGTCTCAGGTCTTCAGCTAGTACCCGGCCTTGGGGGGGCTGGCTCCCTCTGCCTATTTCCCCGCTGCTGTCTCCCCAGGACCTGGACTGGTCATGAACACCTCGGATGCCCTGGATACGTCTTTACAGAAACAGTGGGTGCGGGTGGGTGGGCCCATGCTCCTGGCTGCGTCCTGGCTTGCTCTGCTCACACAGACGACGGTGCATCCTCCTCAGATGGCCAGTGTTTGGGGAGGGGGGACCCGGGGCAGTGTCCCCCAAAGCAAAGGCACTGGAGTCTCTATCCACCTCCCTCGTTAACTGTTATCATTACAGTGGTACCTTGAGATACGAGGGCCCTAACATACGAGATTTTTGAGATACGAGCCGTCGAGCGAGCGATTTTTGCTTTGAAATACGAGCAACATTTGAGATAGGAGTCATCTCGCGGATCGGCCGGCTGCACACGACCCACCAGTTTACCGCGACTCGAGCGGCTCATAGTTTCCCACGCCTCAAGGTTACGGAACGAATTAAACTCGTAGCTCGAGGTACCACTGTGTTATTATTTTTACATTCATTCATGTTGACTAATACACATGGGTCCAGCCATGAAACGTTAACCTGGTTCTGAAAAATAAAATAAAACAAAAAACACGACTCTCCCTGGCTGCACGGAGGTCGCCGTAAACGTGAGTACAAAGGAAAGACGGCGCCTCGTTAAAGGGGCGGATGTCGCTGGCCGAGGAGGCCTGGCAGCCGGCTCTCTCCGCTCGTTACCGGAAGCCAGGTTTACGGGAAGGTCGTTAAAGGCAGACTGACGCTGCCCCTTCCTTGGGAGAATCCAAAGCGGTGCCCTCCACCCCTGTGCGCGGGTGTGAGTGGAGGCTGTCTTCATGTGGATCCCCCAAACCATCTGTGGGGGACCCAACCCCCTGGGGGAGCCTTCAGCTATCCACCCCCTGCCTTTTTTTTTTTAAATATATTTTATTGATTTTTCACAGAGAGAAAGGGAGAAGGATAGAGACTCAGAAACATCGATGAGAGAGAGACATCGATCAGCCGCCTCCTGCACGCCTCCTACTGGGGATGTGCCCGCAACCAAGGTACATGCCCTTGACCGGAATCGAACCCGGGACCTTTCAGTCCGCAGGCCGACGCTCTATCCACTGAGCCAAACCGGTCTCGGCCACTCCCTGCTTTTACTACAGGATGGAGGGTCTGCCCCCGGGAAAGGTCCCCCATCCTGCAGCCATCCGGCCTTCCTCTGGCCACCGATCCGCGTATGCCTGGCCCCTGGACGGCCAAGTCCTGGTCACCCCGCAGCGACCACCCGGGGGCACAGAGAAGGGGTTGTCGCCTGGACCCCCCGATTCAGTCTAGCGCCCCTTCCCTGCCCCTTCGCATCGGGTGGAAGGTGTTGTCATGGTTTCCGTCCACTCCCTGCCTGCACCAGGGTGGGGATGCGGACCCTCCGTGTTCCTCGCACTTCTTCTCGCTTCAGTAATAAAGCAGCTTCCCGTGCACCCCGCCCCGGCCCCCCATACCCCCATCCCTCACCCCGCAATGCACCCTGCAAGGACGCCGGGCATCTCAGCGTCTGGCTTCCAGACCCAGACGCCCACACTGCCCGCCACCTTTCATCTCGGCCTCGCCACACGGCACACCTTCAACACGGGGAGCCCGCAGCCGCGAAGGAGGTGGGCTCCCCTCTCTCAGCGGCCTGGCTGTAACCTAACTCACCCATCAAGGCTCTGGCTCCGGCCTCAGCGGGTTTTACACACAAACGTTCCTTTCATTGGCCTGATTGCAGGTCCCCAACCCGCCGTAAAGACAACATCTGATCCCGGGGATCCGAGTCCCTTCCTCTTTGATTTTTCTCCTGCTTCTGTTTCTCCGGCCTTTGTTGTACGGCGCGAGTCAGGTTTCCCTTTAGAAATGGAAAGAATGTGTGTGGGTTTTTCTGCCTCCCCCCGCCTCCCTTCCCGCTTGCCACCCCCCCCTTTTTTTTTTTTTTAATTAGGC
>PVJN01018138.1:0-39465 GCA_004026805.1 Lasiurus borealis
GGGGGGGGGATGGGGACTAAGGAGGGAATAAGGACACATACGTAACACCTTAATCAAAAGAGAAATTAAAAATAAATAAATAAAACATAAAGAAGGACTTGTATGTCTACATATGGGCCTAACCAATGGGCACAGACAACAGGGGGGTGAGGGCATGAGTGGGGGGGCTTAAGGGAGGAATAAGGACACACACATAACACCTTAATCAAAAGAGAAATTAAAATAAATAAATAAAAAGGACTTGTATGCATGCATATGGGCCTAACCAGGGGGGTGAGGCATGTGCTGGGGGCGGGAGCGGACGGGGAGAGGTCAATGGGGGGGGAAGGAGACGTGTAATTCTTGCAACAATAAAGAATTTAAATATTAAAAAAAGAAAGAAAGAGCCCAATATCCATTAAGTACGAACTGAACAGAACCTTTCTCGAGAACGGGCACCAGAGTTCAGTGTGAGGGCGCACGGGGAGAAGGACGCTGGAGGACTCTGAGGCCCCGAGTTTCGGAGAAGGCCCCTCCCTGACCACTCTGCCTGCCCAGGCCCTGTTCCGGCCTCTGCTCTGGGAGGAAGGTGCTTCGGGTCCGGGACAGACAAGGGCCTCTCAAGCCACAGCCACGTCCCTTTTCTTCTAACTCAGTGGTTCTCAACCTTCCTAAGGCCGCGACCCTTTAACACAGCTCCTCACGGGGTGGTAACCCCCAACCGTACTTCATCACTGTAATTTTGCTATTGTTAGGAATTATAATGTAAATACCTGTGTTTTCCGAGGGTCTTAGGCGACCCCTGTGAAAGGGTCGTTCGACCCACAGCATGAGAACCGCTGTCCTAGTCTATTCCATCTGATTAAAACTATCCCCACAGCCCACCCGGGGGCAGCCGGCCGCTGGAAGGTAGGAGGCAGGGGTCCATCGGGCCTGGGTGTGCGGCCACGGGAGACAGGGGGCTGGGCCCAGGGCAGGCGGGGTCTTCTCTGCCCTGTTCCCAGAGAAGCACAGCTTGGGAACCCGGAAGTCCTAACCGAGGGCAGGCTCCCCGATTCCCGAACTCCTGGCTGTGCCGTCTGTGGACGGAACTCCCGCTCTCGGCCCTCGCCCGCCCCCCGACACCCCCCACCGCCGGGGAGGCGCGTTACCGTAGGAGGAGCTGTTGAAGAGCTCGATGTTGAAGAAGGCGTAGTCCCCGCTGGTCATGCCGTGCCTGTGCGCCGCCAGCATGATGCCCCGGATGGTGTCGCTGCTCGCACACATGATCACCACTGCGGGGGGAACGGGGACACGGTGAGACCGACGGGGGCAGGAGAGGGAGGCCGCAGGGAGCGGGGTACGCACCTCCCTCCAACATCCTCCCCAACACATATGGGTTCAAGGGCCAGAGCAGTGATGTGACCGTGAGAAACGCAGAGGACGCACCCTGACAGGGACAGGAGCCAACGTCCCAACCCCGGGGAGAGCCTCGGGGGGTAGCCCGCCTGGGACCAAAGCCGACCAAGTGGGTGACCTGACCCCAGCGGGGAGCAGCCAGTGTGGGGGACGGTCCCAAAGAGGGGGACCCACCAAGCACTTTGAAATGGTCAAGTACGGGGGGGGCCCCCCACAATGGGAAGACATGTACACATGTAATACATTAATAATAATAATAATTTTCTTAATATATTTATTGATTTTTTACAGAGAGGAAGGGAGAGGGATAGAAAGTTAGAAACATCAATGAGAGAGGGACATCGATCAGCTGCCTCCTGCACGCCCCCCACTGGGGATGTACCCGCCACCAAGGTACATGCCCTTGACCGGAATGGAACCTGGGACCTTTCAGTCCGCAGGCCAACGCTCTATCCACTGAGCCACACCGGTTTCGGCTATAATAATAATTTAAAAAATGGTCCAGTTCATGACGAACAAAGACAGGCTGAGGGGATGGCCTAGTCCAGTGGTCGGCAAACCATGGCTCGCAAGCCACATGCGGCTCTTTGGCCCCCTGAGTGTACATCTGGATCAGATGGAGGACGTTTTTAGCAAAGGCCGGCTTAGGAGCACCATCATGCAATTAATAACAATGCACCTGCCTATGTAGTTTGGGTTTAAAAGACGTGGCTCTCAAAAGAAATCTCAGTCACTGTCCTGTTGGCGTTTGGCTCTGTGGACAAATGGGTTTGCCCACCACTGGCCTCGTCGGAAAGACCAGAGGAACAGAAAGCTCAGTGCCATATGTGCCCCCGAAGTGGATCCTGGCCCTTTAAACGGTGATAATAAAAATCTATATATACAGCCAAGACCGGTGTGGCTCAGTGGATAGAGCATCAGCTTGCGGACGGAAAGGTCCCAGGTTCGATGCCGGTCAAGGGCATGTACCTTGATTTCGGGCACATCCCCAGTAGGGGGTGTGCAGGAAGCAGCTGATCAGTGTCTCTCTCTCATCGATGTTTCTAACTCTCTATCCCTCTCCCTTCCTCTCTGTAAGAAATCAATAAAATATATATTTTAAAAAATAAAAAAGAAGGGGAACATCAGAAGGATGAAGCGACAGCGGCAGACGGTGAACAGCGGCTAAAAACCCGGGTGAGGCCTCGAGCAGAGACGGTGTTTTCACTCGTTTCTCACGTCTCTTCCCCAAACGCACGCTCACGTCAGAATCCGGTCCCACAGCAGCGCCCCGGGGAAGCGCCAGGTTTGCCCCACGGAAGACGGCCAGGGGTGCAGCTGCTTTTTACACCTAACTGCACGGTGAATACCTCTCCCCGAGAGAGCAACCTGAACGGTCTGAGGGAGCCCTTCATGTGGCAAATCAGAGGAGGCGCAGCGAGGGGCCCGGGCTCTCGGCGGCCACGCTGACTCTGCCACGTTCCTCCGAGCTGTCCCCGCGGCTGAGGGACGGGCACCGAGGCCAGCACCGCCCGCTCCTCCGCTCGGAGCCCCGCCACGGGCAGACACGAGGGGCGTTCGCTGCTGCTCCTGAGAGCATCCACGCCCGGGTGAAGCGGGGACCTGGACATCCCCCCGCAAACGTGACCCCTGCGGCTGTCCCTCGTCCCCATGACGGGGACCACGGTGCTGGGGCACCCGCAGAGCAGGGGGGAGGTCTGGAGGGGCCTCCCCGGGCTGCAGCTCCCCGCCATGTGGGTGCTCGTGGTGAAGGCTGGGCGCTGGGCGACGTCAGACACGCTCCGGGCCGAGCCAGCGCCAGCGCCACCGCCTCGGCACCCGAGAGGGCGGGCCTGTGGGTGTGCCGTGCCCCTCGACCTTCACTGGGACCTCAGACCACGACTCTGACCTTCCCTGTGCAGAGGACTCCGCATCCTGGCTAAGGGCCCCGGGGGATTTGTCTCCAAGCAATGCAGCAGAGAGCGGCCTCGGCACAAGGAGGCGCTATGGGTGCCCATGAACTTGACATTTAGGAAACAGTCGCAAACTCCCCGATGCCTCCGAGAGGGAGTTTCTGAAGAAACACTTCCTTTCTCGTTACCCTTTTAGAGCAGCGGTTCTCAACCTTCCTAAGGCCGCGACCCTTTAAGACAGCTCCTCATGGGGTGGTGACCCCCAACCATAAAGTTATTTTTGTTGCTACTTCATAACTCTAATTTTGCAACTGTTATGAATCGTATCTGTGTTTTCCAATGGTCTTAGGCGACCCCCGTGAAAGTGTTGTTCGACCCCCAAAG
Source organism: Lasiurus borealis (assembly GCA_004026805.1). NCBI lineage: Eukaryota > Metazoa > Chordata > Mammalia > Chiroptera > Vespertilionidae > Lasiurus > Lasiurus borealis. The sequence continues at coordinate 3,654 of PVJN01018138.1, forward strand.
GGGTCGCGACCCACAGGTTGAGAACCGCTGCTCTAGAGGAAGCTAAAAGGGATAGAGAATTATAAACATTGATGGGAGAGAAACATCGACCAGCTGCCTCCTGCACACCCCCCACTGGAGAATGTGCCCGCAACCAAGGTACGTGCCCTTGACCGGAATGGAACCTGGGACCTTTCAGTCCGCAGGCCGACGCCCTATCCACTGAGCCAAACTGGTTAGGGCTCATTCGTTCTTTAAATGGCAGTGGCTCCTCGGACCGAGCAGGAGTGACCTAGATGGCATTGCGGGTATCTGAGCAGACTCAGATTGCTTTAGACCTCCTCCGTGGCGCGCTAACCACGTGGCTTCGCTCTCAATGGGAAGCCTTCGCCTCCAAGTCCAGGGCGGGGTACGATTTTTCTGGCATAAAAATGGCGACTCCGTTTAAGTTGGAACAAGGACTTCAGGATGCTGGCAAAGTGGGCAGAGGGGAGAACCCACCTAGAGGTGAAGCAGAATTCCTAATCTCACACGGCTCTTTCATTCCAGCCTCGTTCAACAAGTTTTTTTTTTTAATATATATATATTTTTTTTTTTATTGATTTTTTATACCAAGGAAGGGAGAGGGATAGAGAGCCAGAAACATCGATGAGAGAGAGACATCAATCAGCTGCCTCTTGCATGCATGCCCCCTACTGGGGATGTGCCCGCAACCAGGATACATGCCCTTGACCGGAATCGAACCTGGGACCTTCCAGTCCGCAGACCGACGCTCTATCCACTGAGCCACACCGGTTTCGGCAACAGCGAGTGTTTTTAGTAACCAGCTCTTATCGTCTATCCGACGATGAAAATAGTTTTCATTAAAACAGCCTTCTCTCCCTGCTCCCGTGTCATCAGTTTACATCAGTCATCACACCGCCTGCTCACGCGAATGAGCACCGCGGGCATGCACAGGTGCGGGGACAGCTCCTGGGACGTCCCTGGGCCAGCGTGTGAGGTCTGCGCTCACCAGCAGGCCCTGAGGCTGACAGAGGAAAGGCAGCAGCCAGTCCTGTAAGCTGCTAACGGAGAGGTCAGCCAAGACCGGTTCTGCGCAGCGGTGACAGAGAAAATGAAGGGGATAACATGACCAAAGGAATCATTTAAGAAATCTTCCCAGAACTGCGCGGCTGGAGTGGCGCGGTGATGAAGCAGCGGCCTAGGAACCAGGAGGTCACAACTCAATTCCCAGTCAGGGCACAGGCCTGGGTTGCTAGCTCAATCCCCAGTAGGGTGATCAATGGTTCTCTCTCATCATGGATGTTTCTGTCTCTCCCTCCCTCTCCCGTCCTCTCTGAAACCAATAAAAAAAATTTTTTTTAAAGAAATCTTCCCAGAACTAAAAGACATGAGTTTCTGGATTGAAGAGGCCTATCCTCCAATACCCTCAAGCGCATAAGGCAACACACTGGCATAAAAGTCTATCACAATGTAATGCAAAAACATTCAAAAAATTCCAGGACAAAAAAGAAAAACACAACTTTCTATTGACAAAGAAGCGGAATCAATAGCAAGGTTGAAATCTAAAAGACCATCCTTCAAATTTTTTAAAAAAGAGATTAAAACCCAAAACTGAAAACATCAAAAGTAACATGGGATTTAGAGGTCTGAGGTCAAAGACCCACAGAAACAACTACAAGAGTTGAAAACAGTCGCCGCTGGGCGGTGAGAAACGGGGAGAAGGAGAAGGCGGAGTCTGGCTGCTAACGACACCTGGAGTTTTCTGCCTTTTGAACCAAAGAGCGGCAGAACTAACTCACACAAAAATAACAGATGCTTTTGAGGAAAGTGATTGCTCTCTGGCTGATCCGACACTGCATAGCAACGGGCTGTATTTGCAAACAGAGGTCGCACCTTTATTTCTGCTGTCCACGGCGCTCCCTCTCCTCCCAAGGCCTCCAGCCTCTCCACAGCCGCAGCCTGCAGGGCCTCGTCCCCTGCTGAGGGGCAGTTACTGGCCTGCTCACGGGCTCCTTGCTCAAACATTCTGCTGGTCGCCCGCTCGGTCACTTCCCCCGGCCTCATTCTAAAAATAAACGGCTCTACCGATTAAACACTCCTATCTCTACAGTGGTCACGCAGGCCAGAGTCCTGACTCATTAATCACTAGAGCAGCGGTTCTCAACCTTCCTAAGGCCGCGACCCTGGCATACAGTTCCTCATGGGGTGATGACCCCCAACCATGAAATGTTGCTACTGTGATGCATCGTGACGTAAATATCTGCATTTTCCGAGGGTCTTAGGCGACCCCTGTGAAAGGGTCCTTCGACCTCCAAAGGGGTCATGACCCACAGGTTGAGAACCGCTGCACTAGAGGCTCAGCGCATGAAATTCCTATGGGGGCAGGGGATCCCTCAGCCCAGCCTGCACCCTCTCCCAATCCAGGACCCCTCAGGGGATGTCTGACTGTCGGTTTAGGCCTATCCCACCTGGGGATTGAGCCTAAATTGACAGACATCCCTCTCACAATCTGGGACTGCTGGCTCCTAACTGTTTGCCTGCGTGCCTGATCGCCCTAACCACTCTACCTGCTTGCCTGATTGCCCCTAACCACTCACCTGCCTACCTGATGGCCCCTAACCACCTCTGTCTCAGCCCCCACTGCAGTGACTTCATCCAGAAGGACATCCGGGAGGTCGTTTGGCTATCCGGTCTAATTAGCATATTATGCTTTTATTAATATAGATATATATCTCTCAGTTTTTCTTTCTGCAGCACAGCATAGAGCCAAATGAAATTTTAGTCCTACTCATAGTCGAGATGGTGGCATTGTCCGTTTTTACCTTTTTAAAAGATTCAACTATCTGTATCTGATTTTGAAACTGAAGTCCAAAAAAAAAGTGCTAAAATGTGTCCTCCAAAGGCGGGGGAGGGGTAGACTCTCTAGCTCTGAGATGTTTGGTCTGGAATTTTCTAAGACGAAAGCGCAGTCCATTACATCTTTACGCTGGAGGGAGCACACGTCAGACACACACACACACACACACACACACCCGCAGTGAGAAGCGCCTGGCTCCCAGCCAGTTCTCTGTTTCACGGAGGAGGGCCTCCGAGCGGGGAGGTGAGGGCCCAGGCTGAGTGGGGACCGCAAGCCCAGAGCACCTGCTCCTCACCCCGGGGTCCCTTCCCCAGGACCCGGCCAGCCAGCTCCTGGGAGAGATTATCACCATAGAGACCAGCAGTTCTCCACCTTTCTAAGGCCGCCACCCTTTAAGACAGCTCTCACGTGGTGGTGACCCCCAACCATAAAATTATTTCCGTTGCTACTTTATCACTGTAAATTTTGCTACTGTTATGAACTGTCATGTAAATATCTGATAGGCAGGATGTATTTTCATTGTTACAAATTGAACATCATTAAAGCATAGGGATTCATCACAAAAACAATATGTAATTATATATTGTGAAATATTTCTTTCTAATTACAAATAAATGAAATGTTGTCTTGAGTCGTGGTGTAGCATGGGCAACAGTCTTCCTAGGACAACAGTAAACGACATGGCTACACTTTGCTACACCAAGGAGGGGTGTGTTGGCTCCTAAGACCATGGGAAATAGGTGTTTTCTGATGGTCTTAGGCGACCCCTGTGAAAGGGTCGTTCCACCCCCAAAGGGGTCGAGACCCACAGGTTGAGAACCGCTGATATAAACAGACTAATAACCTGGACTAAAACCTCCAGTCTACCGTGCCCCCGTGCACCTGGCGCAGTCTCAGCATGCTCCTGGTGTTAGCGCGTTCAATCCTCCCAGCATCCCTAAGAGGGGGTGCCCCTACGCCCCCACTTCACCTGAGGAACCTGAGGCTGAGGAGCAGCCCCCGCTCCCTGAGCCAGCGAATCCCTGAGCGGGGACAAAGGCTCTGGAAACCCGACCCCCCTGAGCCCACGAGCTGCTGTGGCCGAGATGGGCAAAGGGGAAGAGAGACCCCCAGCGAGAACTCTGTCACCCCGCAGCTCTCTCCCCTGAGGAGGGGGGGTATTTCAGGGAGACCCGGAGAATCTGTTTAGTGGCTCTGACATCCGCCAGTCACAGCTGGAACTGCCCTTTAGAGTCCGAATGGCACCCTGGGTCACCTGTCAAACGCACAGGTGGGCCCAGCCACCTTCCACCCCTAGATCCAACTTTAGGCGGAAAGAAAGGAGCGGAGACGGGGAACCGGGCGAGGCTTTTGGACTGAAAAGCTCAGCAGCGGCGGCCACAGGCTGTAGGTCCAGCCCCTCTGCAGCCCGGGCCCCCCAGCTCCCTGGGTTCAGCCCCCCCTTTTCGGCTGAGGGGCCCCTGGCCCAGATCTGCCCTCATCTGGAACGACAGGTCTCCTGGGCCGGGAATCCCAGGCCATGCGCTCAGGGACCCCCCGCGGCACTGAGACCTTCAGAGCAGATCTCCAAAGTCGGGGACACACACACACACCCCAGCTAGCCCGGGGACATCTCCAACGCCCCGCTCCCCGGCTGAGACTGAGATTGGGGTTGCGGCAGCCAGAGCGGCCTCGCGTCTGCAGGAGCCGCCGCCCGCAGCGCGGAGGGGAGCAGCAGAGGTGGGGTCCGGGCCGCCAGCCCGCAGCCCCGCACACAGCACCCCCTTTTCATTCCCCGAAAAGGGCTGGCCGGGACTCTGCGCAGGCCGCCCCGAGTCCCCAAGCTGCAGCCTCGGCCACGCACCCCCACAGCCAGCACCTCCCTCCTCTTCGCGCTGCGGCGTGTGCTCCCCGCGCGGCGGAGCGGCCAGCGGGCAGGGCGGCGGCCGCTGCTCCGTCCCCCAGGCTCCTCCACCCGCCCTCCTCCCCGGCCGCCGGTCCCTCCCGGACCCCGCAGCCGGCGCCCCAAGTCTGATGAGGGTGAAAGGGGTGACGGGGGAAGAAATCCCTGCACCTGGTGCAGCCTGTCTCCCTCGGCCGCGGGGCGCGAGGTCGCGGCGGGGAGCTGGGCTGGGTTGGCACCACGGACAACCCGGGCGCGAGGCGGGCAGGGAGCAGAGCCGGGACCCCTCCAGCCCCGCGCACCCCAAACCTCACCCCGGCGGCGGGGAGGGAACGGCGTCTGGCCGCCTCCGCAGCCCCCCATCCCCCGCCGCCTCCTCCGCGGGGAGCCGGGCCACCGGGGCGCCCACCCGCCTCTCCTCGCGCTCCCTGCAGCCGCCCCTCCGTCAACCCCCACAAACCCGCGGGGAAGGGGACTTGGGGAGCCCGTGGGAAGGGGCCCCGCGCCCGCTCCTGCCGCGCGCGCCCCGGCAAAGCCGCCCGCCCCGCGCACTGGAGCCCGCGATGCCGCGCCCGCCGCGGTGGGGAGCGCGCCGCGCCCCGGGGCGTTTTTTGGGGGGAAACCACAGGCGCTCGTTCCTCAGAGGCTGCGGGGCGGCGGGAGGACGGAGCAGGGCGAGAAAGAAAGCCTTGGAGACCCAGGTGGGGGTCTGTGGAGGGAGCCGCCGAGCCCCCCAACCCCACCGCCACCCCCGATCCCCGGCGCGCGCGGGCTGAAGCCAGTCGGGGAGCGAGCGCTGCCGCGCCGGGAGGAGCGCACGCCGCCGGGGAAGCGCCGGGCAAGGCCTTGGGGGTCTCGGTACGCTTTCGCGTCCCAGTTGGGAGCCTGGCACCCCGAGGGCGCCCCTCAAATCGCTAACCGGGTGCGGGCGGAGAAAAAGAAAAAGAAAGAAAGAACCCAGGTGGTTTCACAGCACCTGTCGGAGCTGCGGGCCCGGACGCCCCTCCCCCAGAACCCCTCCCGTATGTCCGCGGGGCTTTCTACGTCCACCCCGCGGCCCTGGACTCCAGGTCGCTCCCACCGGGCCCGCGCCCTCCCCGGGTCCTCCGTGCCGCGCGCGCGGCGGGCGGGAGCGGGGTCCGCAGAGACGCGCGCGCGCGCGGAGGTGCAGGTTTGGGGAGCCTGGGCGCGCGGCGGGGCTCCCGCGGCGGCGGCCCGCGCCCCCTTCCCCACCCCCGACCCCGCTCACCTCGCTCGCTGGCCTGCAGGTAGCGCACGACGTCCTCCAGGTCCAGGTCCTTGGCCTCGTCGAAGCTGTAGGCGGACGTGTGCAGGCCCTCCTCCTGGAAGACCTCGTGGACGCCCTCGAGCGTGAAGTAGCAGTTGCGCTCCAGCCGGTCGTCGCTGTAGAGGAGCGCGGCGCGGCTCCACTGGTGGTGGCGGAACAGCGCGAGCAGCATCTCGCCCATCTTGGCGTAGGCGGGCGACACGCGCGTGAGGTGCGAGTACTCGGCGTCCTTGCGCTGGAAGCCGGCGGCCAGCGCGCCCGCCGACAGCATGGGCAGGTCCCAGTGCGAGGCCAGGCGCGCCACGGGCGCCGCCGCGTACTCGCACACCGGCCCCAGGATGAGGTCGGGCTTGGCGCCGCGCGCCGCCGCCACGCGGTCCACCAGGCGGAAGAGCGCGCGGTTGCCGCAGCCCGAGTCCTCGTAGGCCACCTGGAAGCGGGTGCCGGGCGGCAGCAGCCGCGCGCCCGTGCCGTTGCCCTGCACGCCGCGCAGCGCGTACTCGATGGCCGGCCGCACGCGGGCCAGCGAGAACAGGTACGAGTCGTCCTGGGGCAGCAGCACCAGCACCTCGATCTGCTGCGGCGCCGGTGCCGGTGCCGGTGGCCGTGGCGTCTCCTCTCTCCCCCGGCGCCCGCCGCCCGCGCCGCCCGCGCCGCCCGCCAGCAGCAGCGCCCAGCAGCCCAGCAGGGCGCACGCGGAGAGCGCCAGCGCCGGCGGGGACCGCATGGTGCCGCGGGCCAGCGCCTGCCCTCGCCGCCGCCGGCTCGCCCTCGGCCCCCCGCCCACCCTTCCTCCGCGGTCCTTCCCCCCCGCCTCCTCCCCGCTCTCCGCGCGCGCCCAGGTCCCGGCGCCCCCTCGGGCGCGCTCTCTCCGGGAAGAAAAGGCCCCCTCGGCTACCTCGCCAGAAGATGGAGAGGAGCGAGAGTCCTTCTGGCAATGACACTCGTTATTTCTTAAAAAAAAAAAAAAGAAAGAAAGAAAGAAAAAGAAAAAAAAAAGTTCAGCGGGTGTAAACCTGTACGCCTGTCACTATTGACTTATATAGTAGGTCCTCCTTATAAATATATATATAAAGTATATATATATATACTCGCCCTCCCCTCTACATACATATATATGTATATATATACTAGGCTGCTTAGAGGTGGCTTCTATCTGGGCGTTGCTAAGGTGGCTGCTGCAAGCGTATTTGTCAAAGAAGAGGAAGAAAAAGAAGAAAAAAGTTGGACGGGTCCGAGCGCTTGGCACGGACGGTGCCCATTCTCCCCGGCGGCGGCTGCGTTTGATCTCATTGATTCGCGCCGGTTCCCGGGTCCATAACTGGCGCTTAAATAGCGTGGCCGCGGCGGCGGCGGCGCAGCGCCTCACCCACCCACCGCCCGGGGCGCGCCGCCGAGCCCGGCTGGTATTTCCAGCGGGGGGCGGGGGGCGGGGTGGGGCCCGGGGGGCTGGGCCGGGGAGCGCTCGTGGACATGCTTCCTCCGGGCCCCGCCCCGCACCCCTTCCTTTCCCACCCCGCCCTCCCCGCTCCCCGCGCCCCGCGCCCCCGCCCGCCCGCCCGCCCGGGGCGGCCCTCAAAGCCCGAGTCGCCCGCGTCTGCGCCCGGGGAGCCCCCGCCGCGCCGCACCGCGCGCACCGCACTGCCTCCAGGGCCGCCGCCGCCTCTCCCCGGCCCCGCACGGGCAGCGCGCTCCCCGCAGCCGCGGGCCGGAGGCAGGAAAGCGCTTTCCAAAGTGCATACCGCCCTGCGCGCAGGCACGCGCACGCTCTCCAAGTGCGAACACAAACAGGACCCCCCGAAAGGCGTGGGTCTGGGACGTGGTCATTTCGGGGCGAAAAAACGGGTCCGGATCCCTCTGGCCTGGACCTCACTGCGGCCACATTCTCCCTCCCCACCCCCGCCGCCGGCACCGTCCCTTCCCTGGCCCCGGGCGCAAGGCGAGGGAGCGGGGACCGGGGCCCGGAGCCGGCGGCCGGAACGCGGACCCTGGAGCGCCCCGCGAGGCTGGGCGATCAGCGCAGTCCCCCGCCCCGAGCCGCGGCCGCCCTGGCCCCCGCCCCGGGGCAGCGCCGGGTCCGCGCAGAGTCGCCGCGGGGCGGGGAAGCCCGGGTCCCCGCGCGCACACAGACCCGCGGCCGCCGCGGCGCCGCTGCGAGCAGGAAAGCGAAACTTGTGGCTCCCGAGCTCGGCTTCTGGCGGCGGCCGAGAGCCGGAGACGCATCTCCGAGGCCGGGGGCGCCGCGCCAGATGACCCGACAGAGAGACCTGCCCCGAACCGTTACCCGGAGGAGGGGGTCCCCGGGGTGCCGGCGCCCGCTCCGCTCCGCTCCGGCCCGGACGCTGCGCATCTCCTCCCGAGCGCGCGAGGCTCCGGGCTCCGGGTCCTGCCGCCTCGGACCCGGTCCTGCCGCCGCCACCCGCGCGCCGTGGAGACGCGGCTGGAACCGGCCGCCGCGCCGCCCGTGGCCCGCAGGGCAGCTCCGACGGGAACTCGGCCCCCCGCGCGCGGCCACGCACCGAGGCCGTTGGCAGTGGGGACGGGAGAATCCTGACACCGAAGCCCCGCGAATTAAAATAAATGGAAAATGTTTGAAAATGGTCTTTAGTGGGACGGCTGCGCGCCGGTCCCCCACAAACAGGCATTTGCCTTCGACGCGCGCCCTCTGTCGGCGGGAACCGGGAGCCGACCAGGAGCTGGGGGTGGCCTGGGTGCCCGGCTTCGCGAGTTAGTTTGTGGTTGTGGGTTTGCGCTCGTTTATGGAAACACCGGGCCCCCAAGAGCCACCGCCCTCCTCTGCCCGGGGACCCTGGAAAGGCAAAGCGGGGTTCGCAGAGGTGTGTGGCGCCTTCGGGCAGCAGCGCTCGCCCCGGTGCCAGCACCCTCCCTGCAGGTCTCCCTGGCACCGAAGCTGCAATTAGGGGGACGCATCCTCCGGGTCACGGACACCCCGGAGCATGCACTGTGACCCCGGGGTGGGGGTGCCAGCTCTCCTTTATCTCAGGAAGATGGCCCACCGGTAGCAAAGGGGCATCTCTCTGCACCGAGCTTAAGTCCACGCGCGCGGTCATGCCCCCGGGACGGGCAGGGAAATTCAGGCTTCGCAGACATGGACGCACACACACACACACACACACACACACACACACACACACACACACCCCTCCCGGCTCCTGGGAGAGAGGCAGAGGGGGGCGGGCAGGAGAGGGGGAGGAGGAAGGAACTGGGGGAAGAAAGCAGGAAGGAAGGAAGGAGAGAGAACAATGGCTAACTCCCAGGGATTTGATAGATTTCCAAACGGGCTGCCAGGCGCAGGGTGTCCGGTTACTGCCGGCTGCGCCCGGCGTCTGGGGAACGCGGCCCCTGGCGACAGGGCGCTGCGCGCGGCGGAGCGGGGGCTCACCGGGGAGTCTGGGGTTTCAGGGACACGGGAGGCGCGCATGCCTCTCCCCGCCGCAGGCCCTCCCTCCCTCTCCACCCCCCGCAGGCGCTGCCCGGCACCCGGGGTCACGCGCAGGGCAGGGAGGTGACCGCTGGGTGAGTGTGGGCCTCTCGCTGGCCTGGGGACTGGAGCTCTTGGCTTCCAGCTGGTCGCTCCAGAGCACCAGGCCCCCCGCTCGGGAAGAGCCCCCCTGGATGACAGAACCAGGGCCACTGCTCTCCTTGGCGCTCAGAGCACCCTCACTTTTCCCAGAGCAGAAATGATGGCTTTTCCCCTAAAAGGGGCGTCTTCCAATGAAACCAGGCTGTAGGAATACCCACCAGGGGGTATAAATATAAAGAGGGGGGGTAAGGCTATAGGAATACCCACCAGGGGGTACAAATATACAGATTTTAACTTCATGCGCTTGTTGACTTTCATCAAACCAGACTTCTCCCAAGCAGCTGGAGTTCCGCGTGAAGGCTGAGTGTGTGGGGTTCTCCAGTCTCAGGGCCGGAAACGCCTTTGGGAGTCACCGGCCCTCTCTCTGGGTGCAGAGCTGGGGCCTAAGGGACATGCCCAGCATATTTAGTGACTCTCACCCCCGAGAGTGTTTCCGTGGGGAACTGGTTAGGAGTAAAGCGTGTCCCACCTGATGTGCGCACCCTGTCCGAGAGGAGCAGAAGTGACTTCCGCTTTAAGTGGTAACGCCCTTTATATCAAAATGTACTGTGACATCTTGAGAAGATACAACCCAGTACGATGATTAATCTTTGATAACGGGCTTTCTGCAACGTTATAAACGTGAAGATGAAGCAGACTCAGAAAGAAGGGAAAGTATGTAAATAACTTGTCCCTTAGGCTCAATTTTTAAATATGGTTCCTCTCCAATCTGTGAAATACTGAAATGGGGGAGGCATGGGAAGGAGAGACCACTTTTCTAACTCTCAAAGAACGGCTAATCTGTTCACGGAATGCATTCTTTCAGGCTGCAGTTGTTGCATAAGAACAAAAGGAAGTTACAGGCGAACACTGCAAAATAAAGTAAAATAAAAATAAAAAAACAGCCTGGGGAAATATTTGTCACCCACAGTACTGAAAGGGGCTCATTTTATTACAGATAAATTATTTTTAAAGTTGATAAAGAAATTATCTTTAAAGTTTGATAAAATTTAGTCTGTGGACCGTGTAAGTAAATTATTACTTTTAAAAAAAAAAAAAAAAAAAGAGCCCCTTAAAAACCATGGTGGCCCTAAACCTTTTTTATAGGCTTTCGAGATGTTTCCCTCAATACGTACAAGCCCTGTTTGTTAACTTTTCAGTCGCTAAAATGCGGTGGCAGGTTTTCTATAAAATATCCGACTGCGTGTTTTTCCGCTCCGTGATAAAGCCGCTGTCTGTGTTCCTCCTCTGCTGGCTTTTCCTGGGAAGCCTCTTTGTGAGAAAAGCCATCGGAGAGCTTTCTCCACCAAATATCGTCCCTCTGACCTTCCCCCCAGTCCTGGTGGCACCCTCTAACGAAGGCAGGAGCTCTTCCAGGTTGTCCGAGAGCCTCTTCTTCCTGTAAGCCACCCGGAAGCCGCGCTGGAGATGGTCCCTGTGTAACCCACGGAGAGAAGACCTTCGGCAGAGGGAATTGTCGACCACGCACTCCCCCCTAGAGGCAGAACAGATGAAACAGTGTCGCCCGGAATTCCACACACGCGTGTCACGCAAGGAGTGCTGAGATCCCGTTTTGAACGTGCAGTTGGAGTGTTTGAGAAAGCATTCACGGTGTGGGAGGAAAAGCAATGAAAACATTAAAACTGCGCCTCTAGGCTTAGCTTCCTTCGCAGGGACTCTGAGCATGGACCCTGCGTTTGTTCTGTTCTGTTTTGTTTTGTTTGTTTGTTTGTTTGTTTGTTTTAATACAAATCTAAGATTTTTTTGCCAGCACTAAAAATAATAGTGATTTTTTTCTACTTAAATTTATTTTTTTAATATATTTTATTGATTTTTTTTACAGAGAGGAAGAGAAAGGGATAGAGTTAGAAACATGAATCAGCTGAAACTGGTTTGGCTCAGTGGATAGAGCGTCGGCCTGCGGACTAGAAGGTCCCAGGTTCAATTCCGGTCAAGGGCATATACCTTGGTTGTGGGCACATCCCTGGTGGAAGGCGTGCAGGACGCAGCTGATGGATGTTTCTAACTCTCTATCCCTCTCCCTTCCTCTCTGTAGAAAATCAATAAAATATATTAAAAAAAAAAAAAAAGGATGGATGCCAAGTTGTCCAATCCAATGGGACATGAATAAATGGCAGTCCCTAGAGTCCCTGGAAGGCCTGGGAAAGCGTATGACACCGAGTAAGTGTTCAGTAAGTGCCATGAAGTAAAGGAATGACTTCAAAGCCCCACATGATGGGCGGGGTGTGGCTTGTATGGAAGCGGCTGTTGTCCAATCACCACGGACCTTATTAATACCGTTGGCTGGCTGAAGGCGGCTGTCTGGGGGAGGGAAGGAGGACCATTTGGCAATCACTTTAAGATGAGCCCTAGATGTTCCCCGCACTCAGATGTGTCCCGGTAAGCTTGAGACAAGAGCGGGTTCAGTATTCTTCCCTCTCTACATCGTTCGCAAAGTCAGCAGCAGCTCGGCTCCCTGAGGGGGGCAGAGATACATCAGAGTGATTATAGGGGAAAAAAGAAAAACAGGAAAATATAGAAGTGGCTGTACAAAGGGTCAGGCCTTTGAGGAGGAGGGGAGGAGGGAGCAGAATGTATGGGAGCAAAAGAGGATTGTACTAGGGGGAATGTATTTAATTTCTAGACCAAGTCTATTACTGACAGTGATAAAAGCGTGAAATGTGTCCCAATGTCCTATGTACGCAGGCTACAAGACCAGCCCGGGTTTTAACGTTCTTGTTTGATTCAATCTTTCAAACATCCGCAGTGCGTCCAGAGCGATGGAGCTCCAGCCTAAGCCTGTTGTATGCGACCGTCGCTTTGCCTGGGGCTGGGATTTGACCCAAGTTATATTCAGCTCTTGGTGAAGGTCAGTCGTGTTCTGGCCGCCAAATGGGCGACCTGGAAGAAGGATGGGTCAGAGCAGTGGTTCTCAACCTTCCTAATGCCGCGACCCTTTAATACAGCTCCTCATGTGGTGGTGACCCCCAACCATACTTCATAGCTGTAATTTTGCTATTGTTAGGAATTATAATGTAAATACCTGTGTTTTCCGATGGTCTTAAGCAACCCTCAAAGGGGTCTCGACCCACAGGTTGAGAACCACTGGGTCAAAGCCTTCTCTGTGGATTCGCAGGGAGGGAGGGGGGATGGCAGACAAGTTGGAGCAAGTTCAGGATGGAATGGCTGTATAATTCTGTGAGACTGTGAGCTGTAGGCCCACTCTCCAGATGTCTGGTGCCTGAGGAATGGCAGGGAGATCTCGGTTGGGTGTGTGAGATGAAGGAGGGCTGGGGATTGGCTGGTTTGGGTGTGTGAGATGAATGAGGGCTGTGGATTGGCTGGTTTGGGTGTGTGAGATGAAGGAGGGCTGTGGATTGGTTGGTCTGGGTGTGTGAGATGAATGAGGGCTGTGGATTGGCTGGTTTGGGGGTGTGAGATGAATGAGGGCTGTGGATTGGCTGGTTAGGTGTGTGAGATGAATGAGGGCTGTGGATTGGCTGGTTAGGTGTGTGAGATGAATGAGGGCTGTGGATTGGCTGGGTTGCCCAGTAAAGAAGCGAAAGCAGCATGCCCCACGGGGGTACCTGTGCCGCCAAGACCCAAACAGGCTCCCTGGGCTGTGTCCCTCACTCTCAGCGGGCAGCAAGGCAAGACACAGTCACCTGTCTCTCCCTTGAGAAGGAATATCTCCAAATACAGCGGTACCTCGAGATATGAGTGCCCTGACATACGAGATTTTTGAGATACTAGCCGTTGAGAGAGCAATTTTTGCTTTGAAATACGAGCCACATTTGAGATAGGAGTCATCGCGCGGATAGGCCGGCTGCACACGACCCACCAGTTTACCGCGACTCGAGCGTCTCATAGTTTCCCACGCCTCAAGGTGACGGAACGAATCAAACTCGTATCTCGAGGCACCACTGTACCCAGATCACTGGACTCCAGAAACTCGCCGAGATGGCAGAGCCCTCACCTTTCCTGGGGCCTAAACTCCGTCTGCAGCATACACGTGCCTCACTGCTTCCTAACATGAAGATGACGGAGCATCGAGGAGGGGGAGGATGGGGGGTGGCTTTATAACCAGCCAGGTCTGGGCTGAACTCAGGCTTTGCCATTTGCAAACAGGGTGACCTTCGGCACCTCCTCAGCCACTCCCAAGCCGGGTCCCGATCCAGGGGAAGCAAAGATCAGACTCCCCAACAGGAGGCAGGGCCTCGTTTCTGTCCTGGCTGAGGCACCCTGGCCTCTGGGTTAATCAGACGGCTTGTCAGCCCTCGGGGTCTCCGAGCGAAGCGAAGGTGTGAGGGGCCCTCCACAGAATGAGACTTCCCCACCCCGGGGACAGCGGGGAGGGTGCGGTGTCTTGGTGCCAACTGCCCGGTAGCGGGGAGGAGATCCCCAGACACAGAGCGGTCTCCATCCCTCCGCGAGCCAGCAGAGCCTGCTGGGACCGGCCTGGGCACTCTGAGGTGCTGCCGCTGGACTTTCTGCCTTTGACTTGGTGTCATTATGTTCTCACAGCTCTGCCCGAAAAGCAGACAACTAACCGCCGAGAGCCAGCAGGCCACGCAGCAGCGTGTTCACGGGAATGAAAGCTGCGGAGAAAGAAGCGGCTGGCTCGCCGAAACCGGTGTGGCTCAGTGGATAGAGCGTTGCCCTGGGGACTGGGGAGTCCCAGGTTCGATTCCGGTCAAGGGCAGGTACCTTGGTTGCGGGCACATCCCCAGTAGGGGACGTGCAGGAGGCAGCTGATGGATGTTTCTCTCTCATCAATGTTTCTCTCTATCCCTCACCCGTCCTCTCTGTAAAAAATCAATAAAATATATAGAAGAAGAAGAAGGAGAAGAAGAAGGAGGAGGAGGAGGAGAAGGAGAAGGAGAAGAAGAAGAAGAAGAAGAAGAAGAAGAAGAAGAAGAAGAAGAAGAAGAGGAGGAGGAGGAGGAGGAGGAGGCTTACTCGGGTGGAGGGGAGGGCCCGAGGCAAGTCCATGCTGTGCGAGGCAGAAGCTGCCCTAGAAAGAGGTCCTCAGGAGCTACTAGGAAAAGGAAAGGAAACACATATTTTTTAAGTATATTTTACTAATTTTTTACAGAGAGGAAGGGAGAGGGACAGAGTTAGAAACATCGATGAGAGAGAGACATCGATCAGCTGCCTCCTGCACTCCCCCCACTGGGAATGTGCCCGAAACCGAGATACATGCCCCTGACCGGAATCGAACCTGGGACCTTTCAGTCCGCAGGCCGACGCTCTCTCCACTGAGCCACACCAGTTTTGGCATCGCTCTGGGTTTTCACAGAAGGCTCGCCTCCTGGCTGGTTCCCCCACCGGCTCAGTGGGGCCATCTTGTCAGAAGGACTGTCTTTCTCTGCCGTAACCTGAATAGAGGCACAGCCACGGTGAACCCACTGCCTGTGGGATGCCAGGGGCCAGGCTGCGGCCTCCACACCCCCCCATCCAATCCTCGGAGGCCCGGGGAGTGCGGGGTTTGGAGTGTCCGCGCCCACGGCCCCTCTGGAAACACGCTGTCTTTCCTTCAGGGAATCTCCCATCGGCCCCCGAAGACCGTGCGGACCCAGTGGGTGCAGCCACTCCTCCTCCTCCTCGGCTCTCCTGGCCACGGAGGGAGGGCCACGTGGGCAGGGCTGATTGGAATGGCCGCACACCTGCCGCCCAGACTGGGCACAGGCCCTCAGGTCAGGCCCGAAGGGGGCTTTCTCCTCTGGGAGAAGAGCCGGCCCGGGCAGGAGGTGAGGGGCAGACACACAGGCGGGAGCCCGGTTTCCGTCTCCCGGGGAAGGGGACGGCGGAGAATGAGACAGAGTCCCCCAGAGCAGCGGTTCTCAACCTTCCTAATGCCATGACCCTTTAACACAGCTCCCCATGGGGTGGTGACCCCCAACCATGAAATTATTTCCGTGGCTACTTCGTCACTGTCATTTTGCTACTGTTGTGAATCGTCATGTAAATATCTGTGTTTTCTGCTGGTCTTAGGCGACCCCTGTGATGGGGTGGATGGACCCCCAAAGGGCTCGAGTCCCACAGGTTGAGAACCGCTGCCCCAGAGGAACACACTCTGACGGCACTGTGTCCCCGCAGACACAGCCTGGGGGGGCCACGTGTGGGCTTAGAGTCAGGCCGCTCGGATCACGCGGGGACACCCCCTCCCTGAACCCCAGGCTCTCCTTGTGTGAAAAGTGGGTGTGAGAGCACCGGCCACAGTGGGCCCTCGCCGTTATTGGTCAACGGCCCTGAACTTCAGAGGAAAAGGCCCAGGACCGGGTTTCTGAATCGCGACAGTGCTGAGGGCGAGAACCAGAAGGCCGCCTGCAGCCCGGCCCGAGGGGACGGTGGAGGGTCTGCGGCCGGTAAGCAGCAGTGGGCTTCACCGTGGCCTTCGCCAGAGCAAGAGCCGCCGCCGGACACACCCCTGCTGACAGCAGGCATGCTCGCTCCTCTGGGGGGCGGGGACCCCGCTGGCCTCCTCCTGACCGTCCTGGCCTCGCGTCAGAAACGCATCATCAGACAGCGGTCCTGGGACAGCCGGCCGAACATCTGAGTCATCACCAAGACCAGTGGTTCTCAACATGTGGGTCGCGACCCCTTTGGGGGTCGAGCGACCTTTTCACAGGGGTCACCTAAGATCAGCGGAAAACACCTCTTTCCCATGGTCTTAGGAACCAGTACACCACTCCTCGGTGTAGCAAAGGGTAGCCATGTAGTTTACTGTTGTCCTAGGAAGACTGTTGCCCATGCTACACCACGATTCAAGACAACATTTCATTTATTTGTAATGAGAAATAAATATTTCACAATATATAATTACATATTGTTTTTGTGATTCATCCCTATGCTTTAATGATGTTCCATTTGTAACAACAAAAATACATCCTGCCTATCAGATATTTACATGACAGTTCATGACAGTAGCAAGATGACAGTGATGAAGTAGCAAAGGAAATAATTTTATGGGTGGGGGTCACCACCCCATGAGGAGCCGTCTTAAAGGGCAGGTTGAGAACCACTGACCAAGACAGAACTGGAGACCGCAGGACTCGTGCCCGGGCCGCACAGGCATCACGCGATGAACACTGTCGGGGCCGGCCGCTCCTGCCTGGGCCTTGATTTCCTGAGCAGACGGTTTTCTCCCGCTGCCTAACCTACCATTCAGTCCCTATGGTAACGGGAAGCGTCCCTATGGTAACGGGAAGCGTCCCTCGGAATATGGGGATGATCTGCCTACATTCCTGAGTCCCAGGAGGTGCTCTGGGACAGGGGTTCTCCGCCTTCCTCACACTGGACCCTTTAACTCAGCTCCTCCTGTGACGGGGACCCCCAGCCATAACATTATTTTCGTGGCTACTTCATCACTGTCATGTTGCTACTGTTATGAATCGTCACGGAAATATCTGTGTTTTCCGGCGGTCTCAGGCGACCCCCAGGTTGAGAACCACTAGCAGGGACACCCAAGACCATCGGAAAACACAGATATTTACGTGACGATTCATAACAGCAGCAACATGACAGTGATGAAGTAGCCACGGAAATAATGGCTGGGGGTCACCACAACATGGGAGCTGTATTAAAGGGTCGCGGCATTAGAAAGGCTGAGAACCACTGGTCTAGACCAGGCAAAATTAAGTAGAATTAAATTTTTTTAAGACATTTTTGAAAAATAATGTATCTGAGGCATGCAACAGGCCTCTTCTTTAAAAAATTCCAAGAAACACCGAAACCAGTGTGGCTCAGTGGATAGTGTCGGTCTATGGACTGAAGCCTCCCCGGTTCGATTTCGGTCAAGGGCATGTACCTGGGTTGCGGGCACATCCCCAGTGGGGGGCATAAAGGAGGCAGCTAATCGATGTCTCTCTCTCATCGATGTTTCTCACTCTCTATCCCTCTCCCTTCCTCTCTGTAAGAAATCAATAAAATATATTTTAAAAAATAAAAATAAAAAATTCCAAGAAACATGGCTTTGCTTTTCCGGTTGCCAGAGTCAAATATGAAAGACAGACTAGGCTGGGGGTGTCTGCCTCCCAATCCCCACGTCAGACCCTCTGGCTTCATTGCGGGGTCGGCCACTGGTTACACCAGAACCCCCACGTCCCTGGGGCCAGCTTCTCGCTGCTCATCAGCCAAAGCTGTGTTTTTGTTTTTAATATTTTTATTGATTTTTTTACAGAGAGGAAGGGAGAGGGAGAGGGAGTCAGAAACATCAATGAGAAAGAGACATCGATCAGCCGCCCCTTGCACGCCCCCTACTGGAGATGTGCCCGCCACCAAGATACATGCCCTTGACCGGAATGGAACCTGGGACCTTTCAGTCCGAAGGCTGACCCTCTGTCCACTGAGCCACACGGGTTTCGGCCAAAGCTGTGCTTCTTGAACTGCAGGTCAAATCGGAGCCGTGGATTCCATCACCATCCTCACCATCATCATCATCCTCCTCCTCACCATCATCGTCGCTATTGCTTGCTGGGCGCTCAGGATGGTCAGTGGGGACTCCTGGACCCAGGGCCAGACCGGCCCCCTCCGGCCGCCTGACGAGCTAACTCAGCCGGCGGCGTGTGGAACGGCGTGAGGCATCTGATGCGGCCCTGCCAAGCCGGATGGCTTCAGGCGCCCGGAATGCCCGTCCCCGTTCCAGGAGGCGAACGGTTTTTCCAAATCAGCAGATGGAACCGCTCCCTGACCTCAGCTTGCTTCCTGGCGCCCGCAGGCCTGCGTGGCAGCCGAGGAGGAGGCGTGTCTGCCTGCTATCAAGTGACGGCGCGACCGCCTGGCTCCTGCGCGGCCCCGGTGGCACCTGCTCCCGGCTCCGTCCTCGGGGCGGCGAGGCTGAGCCAGCGGGCAGCGGGCCCGGCCACACACTGCGCCAGGCCACTGAGCCGCCGTGAAGGGCACCTGCGGCTTCTGGGCGCAGGAGGCCATGGGCCTCGGCCGCCAGCCCCGCACAAAGCACGTCCGCACCATCCTGTCTGCCACGGAGACCGGCCTGCAGCCCTGCCCCGGGCAGGCGCCACGCACAGGCCTGAGACTTGACCTGAGGAGGAGCACACCCACCCGGGGAGCCCGCGGCCTCTGAGCTCCGCTCCGGGCTGGGGGCGCCTGAGCCGTGGCCAGTGCCCTCAGCGGCCTGCGGCCCACACTGCCCCTCCAGCGGGAACCGGCTTCACGGGGCGTGGGAGACTCAAAAGCAGGTTGGGGGGGCGGGGGGTGAGGAAGAGATGGGGGAACAGTGCCCTCGGTGGAAGCGGCCCCGGTGGGGTCACCGCGGGGCCCAGGTCTAGAAGCAGCGAGCTGGACCGCTGACCGCCGTGTGCTGGTCATTGCCGACCTCTGAGTCAGGAGCGAGCAGTGTGGCGGGGCAGGCGGTCAGTTTCCCAAAGAGGCTGGACGCCCGACGCGTTGCTCACAACCACCCGTTTCACCAGCGTCAGAGCAACAACATCCCACTTCCTTTATGGTTCTTTCCCTTTAGTAAGTCCCAGTTCTGAACACAGGACCGGCCAAAACCGGTGTGGCTCAGTGGGTAGAGCGTCGGGCTGCAGACTGAAAGGTCCCAGGTTCAATTCCAGTCAAAGGCATGTACCTTGGTTGCGGGCACCTCTCCACTGTGGGGCGTGCAGGAGGTGGCTAATCGATGACTCTCTCTCATTGATGTTTCTGACTTTCTATCTCTCTCCCTTCCTCTCTGTAAAAAGTCAATAAAATATATTTTAAAAAAAAAAAAGACAGCTCCATTTAAAAAAAAAAAAGTTCCAAGTTCTGAAAACAGGACTGGCTGAAACCGGTGTGGCTCAGTGGATAGATGGTCGGCCTGCAGACTGAAGGGTCCCAGGCTCGATCCCGGTCAAGGGCACGTACTTTGGTTGCACATCCCCAGTAGGGGGCGTGCAAGAGGCGGCTGATCGATGTCTCTCTCTTATTGATGTTTCTAACTCTATCCCTCTCCCTTCCTCTCTGTAAAAAAATCAATAAAATATATTAAAAAATAAAAATAAAAAAATAAAAACAGAACCGTCCGATAAACGTCAGCGTTAACTAAGCAGGCGACACTCCACTGTGTTCCTGGTTTCAGGGGGAAGGGGGGATGATGGTTTGGTTTGGTGTTTGGTGTTTGTTGTCACTGAGTGTTGGCCTGGAAGGGTCACCCAGGGCCAGGCTATCCTCTGCTGCCCCCTTCTGGCGAAAAGAACGAACAGCGATGGTCGGTTCTTTCCGGACTGAGGCCCTCAGTGGGGTGGATCGCCCACAGCTGTTATGGCAACAAACGAAGGCTGTTCCCACAAGCTGGCGGAGGAGACACGCCCCCAGCCCCTTCCCAGGACCGGCAGGGAGACCTCTCCACAGGTGCTGCTGTTGTTTTTTAATTAATAGTATTGTACCAATCTTAATTCCTTTTTTTTTAATATATTTTATGGATTTTTTACAGAGAGGAAGAGAGAGGGAGAGAGTGAGAAACATCCATGAAAGAGAAACATCCATCAGCCGCCTCCTGCACACCCCCCACTGGGGATGTGCCCGCAACTAAAGTACGTGCCCTTCACCGGAATCGAACCTGGGACCTTTCAGTTCGCAGGCAAACGCTCTATCCACTGAGCCACACTGGTTTCGGCTCCTCCCCAGGGTTTAACGCCCAGCGCTCAGCGGCGAGAACAGGACATAACAGCGGCCGAGGAAACCCCGGAGGAAATTCCAAGTGAAACCCTCAACAGGAGGAACCACCCTCTGTACCCCCACCACAGGCAGGCAGGGTGGCCACGGCTCGTTTTGGGGGAACAGGCTTCACCCCACCGGAGGGCACAGGCCCTGGGAGAGCCCAGGCAGGCACGTCAGTGGGTCAGAGGGAATCGGAGAGCGAAACCCCAGCAATGGCTGCACCGGGTCCCCAATAGCTGGCTCTGCCGCCCCCCTCGACCCCGGGACACGGCTGGCGGTGCCAGAGGAGGGAAGGGACGCACACCGGGGTCACCCTGTCCTGGAGGGGGCGAGAGGAGGGGCCTCCACCAATGGGGTCCAGGAGGTCCTGCCCACCCGCACCCGCACCCGGGGACAGGCTTGAAGAGAAGCGCCCACATGAACACGGACAAGACGTAGAGAAGGGGGACCAGACGGAGCCAGGGGGTAGAACCATGGGAGGGAGCCATCTGTGGGGTCACACAGCGTGGAGGAGCCTCACCCCCATGCGGAGGGAAAGGCGGGGTGCGGGAGAACGCAGGCTGCACCATCTACCAGTCCCATCGGCCGCGCAGAGCCCGCTCCACCGCCGCAGGTCAGAACGGGCAGCGCCCGGTGGGCACCTGGGACCTGTCTCTGGGGAGACAACCCTCTCCCAGGTCCCGACCGGCTCACTCCGGTTCTGTGGCTTCTTACTGACATTGCATCGCTAAAACCTAAACAACGTGTCCTAGAGCATGTAAATTATACAGTGTGATTACTTAACTAGAAAAACAGTTAATATCGTTATTATATACATTATTGTAATCATATAAAATAAATAATTTTTCATATATATTTTATTGATTTTTTACAGAGAGGAAGGGAGAGGGATAGGGAGTTAGAAACATCGGTGAGAGAGAGACATCGATCAGCTGCCTCCTGCACATTACCCTCTGGGGATGTGCCTGCAACCAAGGTACGTGCCCTTAACCGAAATCAAACCTGGGACCCTTCAGTCTCCAGGCGGAGGCTCTATCCACTGAGCCAAACCCGCTAGGGCTAATTTTCTATTTTGTATTTTTGTGTACACATTTTATATTAAAAATTCCTGGTGCATGTCAACTTTTACATATTGAAAAAATATAGACAGTGGTACCTCGAGATACGAGTTTAATTCGTTCCGTAACCTTGAGGCGTGGGAAATGATGAGACGCTCGAGTCTCGGTAAACGGGTGGGTCGTGTGCAGCTGGCTGATCCGCGCGATGACTCCTATCTCAACTGTTGCTCGTATTTCAAAGCAAAAATCGCTCGCTCGATGGCTCGTATCTCAAAAAACCTCGTATGTTAGGGCACTCGTATCTCGAGGTACCACTGTAATATGGATTGTTTTATTCACAATCCACTCACCCTACCACTGACCTCACTGTAGACCCACAAACAGCACTGAGGCAAGAAAGCCAGGTGGGGGGCAGCCACAGCGGGTGCATCAGTCAGCGGGGCTATTACCACAAAGCCCGTCGCCTGGTGTTCGAAGAGCAGACACTTTTGCTGCAGCTGTTGTTGTTACTCCTCACCTGAGCATATTTTCCCGTCGCTTTTTACAGAGAGTGGAGGGAGAGGGAGAGACAGAGAGAGAAACATCCACGTGAGAGACACATCGCAGGCCAGGGCCAGGGTCAGGGTCAGCAAATGAGGTGCATGCCCTCAACCAGAATTGAACTGGGGGCCCTTCAGTCCCGGGTCTGATGCTCTGCCCACTGAGCCAAACCGGCTGGGGCGACAGCAGACATTCATTTCTGCTTGAATTCAGGACCAGACTCTTAGTTTAAAAGTTGCTTCTTTGTTTTTGAAGATGTTACTTGAATGACTTTATTTGCTTATCTGCCTAATAACTTCAGCATTTTAAAATATTTTAATACCTTCATGCATCATGTTCTCCAATGACAAATAGGAGCTAAGGGCAAAAAACAAAAATTATAATTTGGAAAGGCGAAGTTTATATAGACTGTAATAACCTTTACCATAATTTAACAACAATTGCCAATACTTTAGACACTGGATAGAATGTTTTGAATTTTATTTTCTATCAAAAGATGGAGGTGGATCTGAAATTCATTTCTTTTATCAAAAGATAATCCTATCTAATAAAGAGGGGATGTGCCCATTGACCGTCACGCCGTCACAAAGATGGCGGCACCCAGTCCTCTCAGCCCTGGAGAGGAACATTGTCGTTCATTCAGTCTACACTATGTGCTTTATCAAGCAAGATACGAGTTCGTTTATCACGTCAGAGACTTATTTTCGCATAAATATCGGTACATACTTGTACACATATTTGGTAAAAACGTAAACTGTGGTGCATATGGTGTTTGTTCAAAACCGTGTGTAGGCCCGCGCCAGTCTGGCTCCGTGGACAGACAGTCAGCCTCGGACCGAAGGATCCCGGGTTCGATTCCAGTCCAGGGCATGGCCTCGGTTGCAGGCTCCTCCCTGCCCGGGCCCGGGTCGGGGCTCATGCAGGAGGCAACCAATCGTTGTCATATGCGTATTTCTCTGTCTTTCCCTCTCCTTTCCACTCTCCATAAAAATCCAGGGGAAACTACCCTCGGGTGAGGCTCAAAAGAACACACAAAACTGTGCTTAGGCCTTTATTATGGAGAAATGGCTATTTCACGCTAACTTTTTTAGTTTTGTTTACACTTCCAATGAACAAGGCACAGTTTTTATTTTATTCTCCCCCACGTTTGTTCTGATTGTAGTTATTAAAATATTATTTTGTCTGTTGATTCTAATAATAAAAAGCAAGACTTGTATTTTGTGTTTGTTTATTACATCATTTTCCCAATAATTTTGCTGTCGACATGCCTTTGACCACTGATCCTTTGAGCAGCACTGCTGCTCCCTGGATGGCCACGAGGTGGCGCGCAAGGACCTTCTCCTGGACATTGCATGGCCTTGGGGATGCCCCTCCAATGGAGAACAAGGCCCTTCCTACTCTCCCACCTTCTCGGGAGAAGTTGGTGGAACTGCCATGCTGTTCCTGTTTGCCAAGCCCTGGAGAGGCAATGCCGTCTCCCCGGTAGGGGGCATTGGTGAAGGGGGCATTGGTGAAGGGGGCACTGGTGAAGGGGGCGGGCAGGCGTCTTTACAATGGGGAGGCCTGGCCATCAGCGCCTTGGCTGAGGGTGATCACGCAGACGGAAGCCCCCGGGCCAGGGTGCTGATGGTGGTGCCACAGGAACGTCTCCTCCGCGGGTTCCTGCAGAAGACGGGTCATTAACGGAACCGGGCCAGGAGAAACTGGACAGGCCCAGCACGAGGGACACAGATACTTGGCGTGGGCCCCTTTAAAAGTCAACGTTAGCCGAAACCGGTTTGGCTCAGTGGATGGAGCGTTGGTCTTCAGACTGAAAGGTCCTGGGTTCGATTCCAGTCAAGGGCATGTACATTGGTTGCAGGCACATCCCCAGTGGGTGGTGTGCAGGAGGCGGCTGATCGATGTTTCTCTCTCATCGATGTTTCTAACTTCTATCCCTCTCCCTTCCTCTCTGTGAAAAATCAATAAAATATATTAAAAAAAAAAGGTCATTAGACCCCTATCCTTACCCCTAACCCTAACTCTACCTCAACCTCTACCCCTACCCCTACCCTTACCCCCACCCAAAAGAAACAAACAAAAATTAAAAGTCAACGTTAGTGAAAAACCAAAGTAGTCGGTCATTATTTTATTAAAGAGACTAGTAACCAGCCACAGGGCATGAACCTCAATGAGGTTCTGTATCAGGGGGAGAAACAAAGAGCGTTTGGGGAGACGGATGGGGGAGACTTAAACGTGAGCTGGTCATGGGATGGAACGGCTGGCTTTCTCTGAGGCTGTGGTCGCGGCGAGGCCAGCAGACTGTCTCTCTCGGGGAGCGCGTGCTGGCGGTCCACGGCTTCTCGAGGAAAGGCCCAGCGCCCGGGGTGGGCTGGGGCCTCAGCTAGCGAGCTCCGCCGTGGGGGCCGCTTTTCCCTCGGACAAACCTTGATGACGACGATGATGTGGACGTGACTGACATTTCTCAAAAAGGAACACACTTCCAGGAAAACGCCTGACAGCTTTGTTGTCCATGTGGAATTCACCGTCAGGCCAACACTACACAGTGCAACTGACCTTTCAGAAACTCTCCGCTGCCGAAACCGGTGTGGCTCAGTGGATAGAGCGTGGGCCTGCAGACTGAGGGGTCTCAGGTTCGATTCCGGTCAAGGCCATGTACCTTGGTTGTGGGCGCATCCCCAGTAGGGGGCGTGCAGGAGGTGGCTGATCGAAGTTTCTCTCTCATTGATGTTTCTAACTCTCTATCCCTCTCCCTTCCTCTCTGTAAAAATATCAATAAACTATATTTTTTAAAAAAAGCAAAGAAGCTCTCCCTTGCTTGACCGGCAGGCTCAGACGGTTGAGCGTTGACCTCCACGCTGCCCTGAACGCCACTGCCTGCGGGGACAGGGACAGGCCACACCACTCCCGCTGCCTCTGCTTCCCGCATTTCCCATTAGATCAGCGGTTCTCAACCTGTGGGTCGCCACCCCTTTGGGGGTCGAACGACCCTTTCACAGGGGTCGCCTAAGACCAACAGAAAACACCTATTTCCCATGGTCTTAGGAACCAACACACCGCTCCTCGGTGTCGCAAAGTGTAGCCATGCATGTAGTTTACTGTTGTCCTAGGAAGACTGTTGCCCATGCGACACCACGATGCAAGACAAAATTTCATTTATTTGTCATTAGAAATAAATATTTCACAATATATAATTACGTGTTGTTTTTGTGATGAATCCCTATGCTTTAATTATGTTCCATTTGTAACAATGAAAATACAACCTGCGTATCAGATACAGTATTTACATTACAGTTCATAACAGTAGCAAAATTACAGTGATGAAGTAGCAACGGAAATAATTTATGGTTGGGGGTCACCACCCCATGAGGAGCTGTCTTAAAGGGTCTCGGCCTTAGGAAGGTTGAGAACCGCTGTGTTAGATGGACAGGTCGCTCCGGGAAGAGAGCACCTAGACCCAAAGGACTTTTAACTTCCCCATCCTATGGGAGGGCCCAGAGCGTGTCTGTGGGAGTAACCCTCAGTGTGTTAGACCAATGGGGCCACCCGATGGGAGGGGCCTCTCTCTCTCTTACCCGAGTGGCCACGTGAAGAATGTTTGCCTTCCATCCCAGTGACCTTGGACTTGGTCTTCCCACACACACCCATGCCCCCATTATATTTAGAAACTTTTCAGATCCACAGAGAAGTGGAAGGAACAGTAAAAGGAACAGCCTTCCACTCTTCCCTATTACTCCACAGCCCTCGAGGCCGGGCAATGCCAGCGTGGGGGCTCCGGGTTCTCAGCCCAAATGCCCCAGGTCTTCTCCTGTGAGTGCCCTTAGCAAGACTGGCCGTGTCCCCGGGGACGCGACTGTGCAGCCCCCTCCACAAATCGTGGGCTTGTCCCCGGGGCCGCAGGGGGAGGTCTGGGGGAGCCCCGGAAGGCGGTGACCTCGCTCGCTCGCCCTGGCACAACCCTGAGCCGCGATGGCAGTGCCCACAGCCGCCCTCCGGGTGCGCGGGGAGGTGGTGACAGGGCCCTGACAATTCTGAACAAGAGTCACTGGGCCAGGCCAGGCGCGGGGATGCCAGTGAGAACCGGGGCGAGGGTCACTCCAGCAGAGTAGCCCTGAGTCGGGGAACGGAGAGACCTCGGCCGGGGCCATGTCTGGAACAGAGGGACCCGGGGAAGGGAATGAGGCCGCAGGTTTTGAGTCGGCCAGGGATGGATCCAAATTCTGCTTCTCCCACGCGTGCTGCTACAAGCGTGTCCCCTCCCTCTGAAAGGCATGTCCCGTGTGCAGGGTGAGCAGAGAGAGAACCCTCTGGTGGCCTCACAGCGCCGAGATAAAACATTACCGAAGCCGAGGCTAACCCGGATCGCTCCCAGTGCCTCCCGGGCAAGAGGCCCACGTCCTCGCGTTTTTCCCTGGCTGATTGCGACAGTTAAAATGTTGCGAAACCCAGGCCTCGGCACATTGTTCAAGGTCTCTCTCCTGCCAGCTGCGGGAGGGAGACATGGTTTGAGGACCTGCATGACCGGGTTCTTTTTTTATTTTTAATATATATATTTTGTTTTTTTTACAGAGAGGAAGGGAGAGGGATAGACAGAAACATCGATGAGAGAGAAACATCAATCAGCCGCCTTCTGCACGCCCCCCACTGGGGAGATGCCCGTAATCAAGGTGCATGCCCTTGACCGGAATCGAACCTGGGACCTTTCAGTCCACAGGCCAACGCTCCATCCACTGAGCCACACCGGTTTCGGCATGACCGGATTCTTGATGTTACCATGAAATGTGTGTGTGTGTGTGTGTGTGTGTGTGTGTGTGTGTGAGTATACTTTTAATGATATATGTGTGTGTGTGTGTATATATATGTATATACCTTTAATGATATATGTGTGTGTGTATACTTTTAATGATATGTGTGTATGTATATGTACATACTTTTAATGATATATATGTGTGTATATATATGCATATACTTTTAATGATATGTGTGTGTATATATATGTATATACTTTTAATGATATATATGTGTGTGTGTGTATATGTGTGTGTGTGTGTGTGTGTGTGTGTGTGTGTGTGTCATTAAAAGCACTCACCGTTCAGGTGGTACGTACAAAGAAGTCACCAGAAACCCCAAACGGGAAGTGACCGTGGCTGCCAGTCCACGAAAGCGGTTGCTCAACACGCCACACCTGCCGCCACCCAGATGTTGCCCCGCCTCACCCTGTCCTGGGGTCCACCATCCTTCCTACCGACCACCCCACTTTTTATCTCACAGCCAGGCTGCTGGTCTCCCCTCCTCAGTCAGCCTCACCCGAGGCCTACAAACCACACCTCCGCGACCTCAGGCTGAGAGAGGCCAGGAGCCCAGAGGACTGTGCCAGACGTAAGACCTGCCGGCCAGAGCCAGCCAGAGCCAGCTGTGACTGGAAGCTGGCGCCCCAGGTGTGACTGGGACACGGGGCCAACCCGACTGGGTTTCTGGGTGAAGGGACAGGGGAGCTCCCTCAACGCTTGCAACTAATTCTAACAATGAGGCCAGTCAGACCGGCCTTCCGCACGACCTTCCGGACGAACCCGGGCCTCGAGGGCCCAAGGCAGCCACGCAGCTGCCAAGGCCGAGCACCTTTCGAGATTCCCGTACATCAGGCCTCTGATGGGAGGGGGAGGGGGGACACAGTGGGAGCTGTCAGAAGACTCGGCCTCATGAGGAAGCAGCCAAACTGGATCCTCTTCCCAAGACAGGAGCCACCACACAGGCCAGTCTGGTTAGTTCCGATTGGACCGTAGGGAACCCGCTTTGTGCAGTGTTTTCTTACCAAGGTTAGTTCTAGGGTCACCTGCTGAGATGCAGGGTAGGTGACCTGTACTCTGGCCGTCAGAGAAGGGAAGTGGCCTAACTCATTTCCCGCCTGAAGCTATTCAGCAAGATGAACTACTTAAACCGAAGCTGGGGATGAAATTAGACAAGAAGTGTCCCCTTTGGTCAGAACAGGACGGAACCAGCTGGAACAGCACGTTGGCCAAGTCTGAGCTCTGTGATGGGCTTCTGTCAAAGGGGGAGGAGGGCAAGATCTTGTGTAATAGCATCTTTTACTCACATGGACGTTAATTCTGAGATGAACTGTTACACCCTAAATAACTCCGTATTATTTTTTAAATGTCCCATATTTTTGAAACCCCTTCTCACCCGATTATACCTTTGAGCCATACTACAGAATCATCACGGACTGTGTTTTCATATATATATATATTGATTTCAGAGATGGAGAGGCAGAAACATCAGAGATGCAAGAGAATCCTTGATCGATCGGCTGCTTCTTGCACCCCCCTTCCCCCCACTGGGAATCAAGCCTGCAACCCAGGCATGTGCCCTTGACCAGAACCGAACCTGGGACCCTTCAGTCTACAGACCAATGCTCTCTCCACTGAGCCAAACTGTCTAAGGCATTGACTGCAGTTTTGAGTCCATGTGTTGTGGAGCAAAATTAGAATCATATATAGTGTTCCACAGATCTTTCTTTCCCTGTATTAGTTTCCCTAAACAGAAATTTATGAGATCCCAATATATAACTAAGCAAAAGCACTAATCAAGATGGGAAAAGTAGCTGCTTTATAAGTCCATTATACAGTTCAGTATAGCAAGGAATACTCAGACTGCAGAACACCCCCGGGGCAGAGAGAAAAGGAGGCTGTGCCCTTAATTATTTGCATTTCCCCCTGGAATCAGGATTCGGTCCAGGGCCCAGAGGCCGCCAAGGCTGAACGTGCCAAGGCTCATTCACATTCCAAAGGCACTCATGCAGAACGGCACTCCATTCAATAAACCCACTCCACAGGTAACAGCCATTCGTGTTCAGGCGTGTGCAACGGGGATGACACACGGGGCACGTTTCTTATTTTTTATTTCAACATTTAAAATAGTCACAGATGTAGCCATTTTTTCATTGACATCTCCATGGAAGATGCACCAAACAAAGCGTACAGGAATTCCACAGTTACAAAGTACATGTTCAGGACGGTGTCAAGATTTTACTCCTACAATTTATCTGGAAAACCACCACTAAAAAACAACAAAAACACACACACACACACCGAAAAAAACCAAACAGCTTTTGTTTCACTGCATTTCCATAAAAAGTGAGTAGCAGACTATCAAGAGAAATCCCTAAATATTCACCAGCATTTTTTACTATTTCAGACTTTCACAGTACTCTTTCAGCATACCCCTGTCATCAGGAACCCTTAGTCCTCAACTCTTTTTCTTTCCCCTCAATAGCCAAGGCCAAGATGTATTGGCTTTTTATTTTCATCATCTTTTTTCCAAAAATACTCTGCAGGATAGGTTGATCATCACGAGATCTCGACTGGCTAATGAGGTAGGAACGGTCTTCCAAATTAGTTCTTACGCATTTATGAAGCAAAACAAGAGAATAATCAAATGATATGCAGTTGGGTTTCTTCAGTGGTTGTTCTTTTAATAAAATGCCAAGGGCTTTGGAAACTGGTCACCTGCTACTTGTATGTAAAAGACAGAGAGTAAAACCCCCTTAGAAAAGCCCTGCTACTGAGCACATGCCAGGGCTGTGGTGGTGGAGTCCATGTTGGCATCACCCGGCAAGAAACCGCTGCCCCAAATGCCAGGCTTTCCTTCCCAGTGATCTTACCGAAAAGGCCAAGTCTAAACAGAAACAAAAGCACCCTTTCTTTCAGGAGTTCATTTGGCTCCTATTTTAACCCAGTTCTCAGCCTTCCCTCCACACACCAAAAAAAAAAAGATGAATCATTTCTATATACTGCATACCCAGTGGCATCATTTAAATGAATTTAGCGGTCAACTTACCAAATTCTGCCGGAGAAGGACTCCTTATATAAAGGTTTAACAACGTACACTGAGCAGCTGGAAAATGCCTGGGTAGGAACAGATCTCAGCACCTTCTCTCTATTAGCAGGTTGTTTCAAAATGCACACACCCTCAAATTCAAATTCCTATAAACCCAGGAAAGTCAGCAATTACCCCCTCTCCATCTATACCAAAAATCTAACGACCCTCTCTGTAATATAAGGAATACTTTTCAAATCTACCCAATCATTGTTCATAGGACATGTTTCCAGAAAAGGGGAAAATTATCAATCAAGTATGAATTTGAACATTTGGTACCTATTACTTGATGAAGGCTAAAATACCAGAAAGAGTATTTCTTTATTTCCCCAATTACATAGTGATTAGGGTTATTGCTAAAAACACTAAAAAAGAAATCCCTAAAACTAAAAATGTAAAAAAAAATACTTAGAATACTTAGAATAGCTGCCAGATAAATTGGTAACTATATGTGGTTTGGAAGATGGTTTTGAAATCAAGTCCTTGACAATTCTATAAGATGTTCTAGACATAGCTAGCAATCAAACTTGGTTTAATAGTGCAACTCTCTATATGGCAATTACCCATTTTTATTTTACTTTAGCTATCAAAAATAACTTGTCAACAGCAGGTTTACATCTTTAAACCTTTCTTTTGACTATTCTATCTAGAATGGTGTTCTATCTACATGATCAAAATATCGTTAGCTTGCAGGGAATTCTCCCGCCATCACGGCCTTCTTTAACTTCCGGTACAGCTCCCTTACATTCTCTTCCTAAGGCACACCAGGCCCTGTTCATGGCTGCCAGGCCCCAAAACCTGTATTTCAATCTATGTCTGTCATCGGTTCATGCAAATCCTCCACGGTACCTGCTAGAGTGACTGCAGAACGAAGCCTATGTCTGAAGCAAAGGCCAAAACATGAGTATACGCTCTTTCCCACAAAACCAACCACTGCCCACTCTGACAGTAAAGCTCAGCTATGTCCCTGGCTCTATATAATCCATACTCAGTGTTACAAAATAAATGTTAGGCCGGTACACTTTCACAATTTTTATTAAGTCCTACTCTAACTTAACAGTATCTGATTCTACAGACATCATCCTACGGTGAACATGTTTAATAAGGGAAAGCAAATCGGACCTCTAAGTCCTTATTTTCTGCAGACTAAGCAATAATATAACTACTACACAGAACACTACAGGTCATGACATACACTTACTTGCTCAGAGTTTTCATACAAGCCACATTGTTTACCAAACTATATCTCCTAATATTTAATACAGTAGGATTAGTGATTGTAGTTCTCATATAATATTTTAGTTACAAGTACCTTACTGAGATAACTAACATTTCGACAGTTCCACTGACTTTCCAGATTAGCAGAATACATTCAAGAAAAAGCACAAGTGAAATGAAAACTGAACAGGGCAAGTTATGGAAGGAAAATGAAGCAAAGATAAACAAGGAAGTGAAGTATCGGGGGGTTGAAAATGGAAGCCTAGACATTTGTTTAGAAGAGATCAACTATGGATTTCAAGATCAAGTTTATAAATTCAATACAATATAAATCCTTTTGAAGGTAAAAGCCAAGATGAAATTAAGAGCTCTATAAACTGTTCACTTTTGGCCTTAAATAGTACCAATTCTTCTAAACAAAGAAGGCCACAACAGTTAAGATTGTATGACTTGATTTTATTTTACACTAGGTGGTGGGCACAAAGCAACCCCCTTAATAAAGTTGACAATTAGCTTCACTCAGAACATTTTTAATAACGCACATCAAAAAAAAAGTATTCTTACAAATTGTCTGCAATCCAAATATACAATAGCCTGGAAAACAACATTTAAAAACAAAAGCCAATGTAAAAAGACAGGTTGAAACAACTAGAACAGTACGGTTTATATGGCTCAGGTTTCACAGTTTTCTCACTGCGTCGTCAATGTCAGAAATCTGCTCCTTCAGCTGGCTCCATTGCTCCGGATTTAAGGAAATACCTAAAACCAAGTTTTCAAAATCAGAAGCTGAAAATGTGTTTAAGCTTTCTTGAGGATTTTAAAACTTCCTTGTAAAATTCTGTTTTATCAAAATGGCCATTTTTTAATGGCATAATGATATAATGTTGAGAACAAGATATCTGGTTAATTATATTCATCCTGATTGCCTGCGATGATGGTGTTATATCTACTTTTACTCCCCTCTCTGCATCCTGTGAGACACGCAGTAAACCCAGAGCTAAGGATGAGGGTTAGCTCACTAAGCTCGCAAGCCTGCCATCGGTGGCCAGGTCCAGGCGTGGTGTGCGACACCCGTCTCCACATTAACTGGCTCCAAAATCTGCTCAAAGTTCCACAGCTCAAGTGACTGACTTGTCCCGAGTTCTTCCAGAAGCACTGACTTCACTTTGGAAAATCCTGGGATGTGGCTTCTGGGAAGGAACATTCTAGAGACTGGATTCAAATCCCAGCCTCATTACCACTAACAATGTGACTTTAAAACAATCACACGCACCTCTGAGCCTAAGCTCTCTTGCCATTAAAACGGTCCGTATACCTCAAGGGTTGTTGCTGGGACTAAATCGGCTGAGTTGAATGACCAGCTTGGCATATCACTAGGCACATGTAAACTTAGGGTGTTAGCTAAGGGCATGCCTGTCCTGTTTACAGTGCTTTAAACTGCCGATATTCTAACGCCTGGCCCACACAGATGGACAAATAAACCAGAATTAGAACAGATGGATTCCTCAGAAAACTGCGGGAGGCCCTGAGCGGAGAGGACGGAGAATGTATTGGGACAACACTAGGGAGGGCTTTCTCGCTCACCTGACTGGTTAGTAACCAGCAAGAAGAAAAGAACTCGCCCT
The DNA here is from genome assembly GCA_004026805.1 of Lasiurus borealis. NCBI lineage: Eukaryota > Metazoa > Chordata > Mammalia > Chiroptera > Vespertilionidae > Lasiurus > Lasiurus borealis. Next base: position 36,224 of record PVJN01018138.1, read on the forward strand.
GACTGGTGTGGCTCAGTGGATAGAGCGTTGGCCTGCAGACTGAAAGGTCCCAGGTTCGATTCTGGTCAAGGGCATGTACCTTGGTTACAGGCACATCCCCAGTGTGGGGTGTGCAGGAGGCAGCTGATCGATGTTTCTCTCTCATGGATGTTTCTAATACTCTATTCCTCTCCCTTTCTCTCTGTAAAAAAATCAATAAAATATATTTAAAAAAGAACTGACATTGGCCACAATGGAACAGCTGGATTGACCAATCCCAAAAGTGGGCTGAACAAGAAAATGTAAAAGGACATGAAAACATAGATATTAAAGTTTCTTAAACCTAAAAACTACAGGAAGGAAATAAGTCATACCTTACAAGGTGACATGCAGGCAGAAGAAAACAGGCATTTTTTCATTAGCGTGGCACAAATGTTCTCTAGCTACTGGGTGAATTATAGAACATGCTGTGCCCTGGCTGTGGTGGCTCAGTGGTGAGCGCCAGCCCACGCACCAAAGGCAGGGCCTGTGTGGTAGGCAATGAATCACTCTGCCTCTCTCACCTCAGCCTCTCTCCCCCGCTCCACTCGCTCTGAAGATCAATGGAAAAAATAACTCTCGGGAGGCTCAGTAACTAAGGGACGCTTCTGTGATGCTGGGTGAAGCACAGAGACTAAAACCCACTGAAAGGACACCACTCTGAACACCCCAAAGAAACACTGAATCAGGATCCCCATTCCTAATTTCACAGCTTCCCAGACAGCACCTCCTCTACCTCAGAATTAACGTAAAAATCGTTTACGTGATATTCAAGTGAATCCGCAGCCTCATAACTCCCGCACAGTCTAAGTTCCTTCTCACTTCATATCTGCACCGCCTCCTCTATGAAAATGATTCCTCTCCATACAATTCCCATCACTAGCTCTTCCTTTATCTACAGTGTCACTGACACTTCCTTAGACTCCCAGAGCACTTCCCCTCTCAGAACCTGCCCCTTTACTTCTCGCCCTCATCACTTTAATTATATGTTTACCTGCATCACTTTATTAATATATTATTTTTTATTTATTTCAGAGGAAGGAAGAGGGAGAAAGAAGACAGAAACATCAATGATGAGAGAGAATGATTGGCTGCCTCCTGCACGCCCCCATTGAGGATCATATCTACAACCCAGGCACATGTTCTGACCGGGAATCAAACAGAGACCTCCTGGTTCACAGGTCACTGCCCAACCACTGAGCCACGCTGGCTGGGTTCTGCCATGATTTTATTCTCATTAGGTTAAGTGTTGCCCTGGCCGAGTAGCTCAGCTGGCTGGAACATCGTCACATACATCAAAAAAAAGGTTGCGGGTTCGACCCTCGGTCAGAGTATGTTTAGGAAGCAACTCAACCCATCAATGTTTCTCTCACATTGATGTTCTCTCTCTCTCTCTCCCTCCCTTTCTCCCTCTTTCTTCCTCCTTCTCTCTCTATAATTCACAGAAACATATCCTCGGGTGAGGATTAAAAAATAGTATCATACCAAAAAGACTACAGAAGATAGTGATCCAACTAAATAAGGATCTTCCTAGTGCACTGCCGACATTATTTCAATTTCAAACGAGGTCAACTTAGTTTTTTATTTAGTCCCAATATTAGGACCAAATTCAGGAAATTAAATCTCACCTTTTCTTCCTGGTTTCATTTCACCTTCTGGATCCATCCAATATTCTCTAATATCAATTAGGACTTTTCCTTTAAAATCCCGTACGCTGACATACCTCATTTTCCCAATCTGCAAAAAAACAGAACATAGAAAGCATTCATTTATCAGTTCATATTTATATTCACAACGTATTGCATACTCACTATTCTTTTAATCACAAAAATAACTATTACTATCAAAACTACAATCCAAAGGAAATGTCACTATTAAAAAGAAATCTTCATAAATGATGGAACTAAAAACAAGTACAACTCACACTTCTAATCACTTTACATTAAAGGAATCACTAGCAAAATAGTGCAACCGCTATGGAAAACAGTATGGAGGTTCCTCAAAAAATAGAACATATGACCAGCAGCCCCACTTCTGGATATTATCTACAAGAAATAAAAGCAGGATCTTGAAGAGGTATTATCTGTACACCCGTATTCACAGCAACATTACTCACTATAACATCTGGGACAGAGCAAGCCAAATGTCCGTCTTCTGATAAATGAAAGAACAAAATGGGATACATATACAAGCAGTGGGAGATTATTCAACTTAAAAAGAAGTTCACATGCTACAACATGGAGGAGCCTGAGGCGATTATGCTAAGACAGTGGTTGGCAAACTGCGGCTCCCGAGCCACATGCAGTTCTTCCCTTGAGTGTGGCTCTTCCACAAAATACCACGTGCGGGTGCACACGTACATTGCGATTGAAACTTTGTGGACCATGTGCAAAAGTCGGTTTTTGGCTCTCAAAAGAAATTTCAATCATTGTACTGTTGGTATTTGGCTCTATGGACTAATGAGTTTGCCGACCTATGTGCTAAGTGAAATAACAAGTCACCGAAAGGTATAGGTTATATGATTCCACTATAAGATGCCTAGAACAGATTCCTCTCTGAAATCAATAAAAATATGTGTATTTTTAAACATAAGAATCTTAGGAGGCCATGGCACTGAACTAAACATGTTGGTTTTACAATAAGCCTAAGAGCTTGTTCAATAGATAAAATTAAAAGCTACTGAAGTAATTTTGATTAGGTAGGTCAAATAAAAGTTTACTGTGGGCTTGAGCAAAATGGAAGAGACTTTAGATGATAGGATTTGATCTTGAAAAATGATCAGCCATTAAATAAGTAAAAGGGAGAAAAGTGACAAAGACAGAAGGAAGAGAGAAGAGAGATACAATACTGATCATCAAGGGCAGGCTGACCACACTGGCCTATACTGCAGAGGACATGAAAACACAGAAGGAAATTCTGAAGCCTGTATAGGTTCTCAGAGAAAGGACAAAAAAAAGAACAATCAGGAAAATACTACTGCTGCTGCTGCTTGTCTTCTGCAAGACTCGTCTTCCTGAGATCTCAGAAACCTGCAAAGAATTAACTTTAAACTCAATGGAAAAAGCAAACCTCTAAAAAACAGACAAGCAATGATCGGAAGTAACTGAAGAGGCGGAAAAACTGTCGCTGATGTGCAGTTTAGCCAGGGACAGCGTTTCCGCGGCAGAGATGTGCGGGAGAGAGATGTGCGGGACGTGGAGATGCTGCCAGCTGACCTCCTGAAC
>PVJN01018139.1:0-39485 GCA_004026805.1 Lasiurus borealis
TATTGATTTGCATTTTTGAAAAGAGAGTTACATATAAAGGACAGAAACTTGAAATTAAGATAGTAAAGACTCATTATTATAGCATTGTTAAAATCTGACAGAAACAACCACTTAGTTTGGAATTCTAAAAATAAAGACAGTATCATCTTGCTGATATGAGCCTTTTACTATGTGACATCATCAATTGGTATACCCATGACTAAAATAAAATTGCAAGGAGGAATTATCATATTTATAAATAGAAACTTTAAACACAGTTCTCTCCTTAAAACTTACAATTCAGGTAGGCAAAGAGAAGAATTAAATAGCATGTTTAATTAGCATTCATATACATGTATTCCTTTACATCAGCATAGAAATTAGTCCTTCCAAACACACATGTAATATTTGCCACAGATAATGCCAAAAAGAAAACTCAGCCAATCGCAAAAACCATCACAGACCATATTCACTTGCCACAAACCAATAAGGTGGAAATCAAAAATGAGATTGTTAAAACCCTATACATCTGGGTTTTAAAAATAAGTAATTACTCAAAGATGAAATACAGTATAAACTACAAAACATTTAGAACTAACTAAAAAGGCACTGTATACCAAAACTGTAGGGAGGTAACCATAGTGAAACTTAAGAGGAACATTCATAACTTCAAATGCATTTATAAAAAATACAACTAACAAAACTTTCAAATCAGGAACCTTTAGGAACACTGCAAGAAGCTGAAGCAATTACAACTAAAGCAGAAAACAATGACAGACCAACTCTTGCCAATATGAAAGGCTTAAATGCTACTGTGAATTTAGAAGTAGGATGTAATCTCAGATATAGGAGAATACTGTAAACTTGCCATTCCCAGACTTCAGTATGTATCAGAATCACATGAAGGGTTAAGTTACCATATCAAACACAGTGTGTCTGGGGTTAGGCCCACGAATCTCTTTTCTGAGGCATTTTCAGGTGATGTTGCAGCTGCTGGTCCTATGTGAACACTTTGAGAGCCACTGCTATCAACCAATTCATAACAATGATGAAAACCTACTTGAAATAGATACTATGATGACCATATCTGAGACACAAAGAACCAAGAGACCGAACTGGATTAAAAAAAAAACATGACATTAATTTAAATCAGAATGTGATCCCTTACTACAGTATGCACCAGGCCCAAAGTATTTTTATGGAAGAAGTCATTCTCATCCTATCTAATGTAAGAGTAATATGCAAATTGACCATTCTCTGCTACACCCACAAGCCAATCAGGAGTGAGTTTGAAAATTAACCCAACAAAGATGGCTAAGGCCATGGAGAGAGGAGGAAGCATGTGTTTCCCCGGCAATGGAGGAAGCCAAGCTTTCCACCTGCCCTGGCCTGCCTGGGCCTCTGCTTAAGGTTATAAAGTTTCAATTATAGAAGATAAATAAATTCCAACAAAAATGGCAGCAGCCACAGAGCTGGAGAGAGCAGGAGGCTTGAGTTGCCCCCAGTGATGGAGGAAGCCAAGCTTCACAGCCCTGGCCTGCCTTGGCCTCTACTCAAGGCTACAAAGTTTCAATTATAGAAGATAAATGAATCCCAACAGAAATGGCTGTGGCTTCCACTTGGGTTGCCAGGGGGCATGGCTGGCCTACAAACCACCACAGGCCTCTTGCCAAGATGGCGCCACATCCCAAGGGAACCCCCATCCTGATCTGGGACAACTTCAGGGCAAACCAGCTGGCTTCCACCCACGCACCAGGACTCTATCCTATCTAATAAAAGAAGGATATGCACATTGACCATCACTCCAACACACAAGATGACTGCCCTCATGTGGTCAAGATGGCCAGCAGGGGAGGGCAGTTGGGAGGGACCAGGTCTTCAAGGGAGGGCAGTTGTGAATGATCAGGACAGCAGGGGAGGAAAGTTAGGGGTGACCAGGCTGGCAGAGGAGGGAAGTTGGGGCCTTCAGGGAAGGGTAGTTGTGGGGGAACCCAGGCCTGCAGGGGAGAGCAGTTAGGGGTGACCAGGCCTACAGGGGAGGGCAGTTAGGAGTGACCAGGGGCAAACAAGCTGGGCAGGGCAGCAGTTAGGCATTAATTAGGCTGGCAGGAGAGTGGTTTGGGGGTGATTAGGCTGGCAGACAGAAGCTGTTAGGGGCAATCAGGAAGGAAGTCAGGCAGTCAAGCAGTTAGGATTGTGAGAGGGATGTCTGCCCGTTTAGGATCGACCTTACATAGGCAGTCAGACATCCCTCGAGGTGTCCCAGATTGGAGAGGGTGCAGGCTGAGCTGAGGGACACACACTCCTGTGCACAAATTTCGTGCACTATGCCTCTAGTTTTATATAAAATGTCTAGAGTATGGAAAAAGAGAAAAATACTTGAATTTTATGAATTCATTAGTTTGATACAGAAATAGGAGGAAAAAATTATATGCTTCTATCACACACTATCCACAAATTATCTGAAAAAGTTATTCCATTTAGAGTAACATAAAAACAATAAAATACTTAAGAATAAATTTAACAATGGAGTTGAAAGAGCTCTATACTTAAATCCATGAGATATTAATGAAAGACAACAAAGGCATGGTAAAAATCAAAAGGTATTTTGTGCTCTTTTTAATTATTCATTAGAAGAATTAATAATACTACTCAAAACCATTTACTTATAGATTCAGTGCAGTCCCTATCAAAATCCCAATGGCATTTTTTACAGTTGAAAAAAATCCTAACATTTGTATGGAACCACAAAAACTCCCTGACAGCTGAAGCAATCCTGAGAAAAAAAGAGCAAAGCAGCAAGCATCATACTTCTGATTTCAAGTTACATTGTAAAGCTATAGTAATCATACAGACACACCCTTAGACCAATGGAACAGAAGAGAATCAAGAGCCCAATAATAAACCGTGCATGTATGGTCAACAAGATACCCAACAACACTCCATGGAGAAAAGACAGTCTGTTCAATAAATGGTAGATTTTTACACATGAAAGAATAAAACTAGTCCCTTATCCTAACCACTCACAAAAAAAAATTAACTCAAACTGGATTGAAGACTTAAATATAAGACTGGAAACCATGAAATTCCTAAAGAAAACAAAGCTCCCTGACCTGGGTCTTGGTAATGATTTTTTTGGATATAACACCTAAAGCGCAAACATCAAAATAAAAGACAAACATGTGGAACTATATCAAACTAAACCACCTATGCAGAGCAAAGCAAACCATCAACAGAGTGAAAAGAATCTATGAAATGAAAATATTTGCAAACCACATATCTGATCCGAAATATATAAGGAACTCATACAAATCAATAGCAAAAATCATATCATCTAATTTTAAAAAATGGCCAAGGACTTGAATAATTACTTTTGCACAAAAGATATACAACTGTCCAATAGGTTCATAAAAATGTGCTCAATATCACTAATCATTAGGGAAATGCAAATCAGATCCATTTCATGCCCATTAGAATGGCTGTCATAAAAATAACAAATGCTGGGGAAAATATAGAGAAAAGGGAACCCTTGTATACTGTTGGTGGGATTGTAAATAGGTACAGCCACTATGGAAAACAGTATGGAACCTCCGCACAAAATTAAAAATAGAGCTATCATATGATATGACAATTTCACTTTGGGGTATTTTCCAAAGGAAACAAAAGCATCAACTCATAAGAATATATGCATCCCCATGTTCACTGTAGCATTATTTACAGCTAGAGGTCCAGTCACAAAATTTGTGCACTCGGGTCCCTCAGCCTAGCCTGTACCCTCTTGCAGTTTGGCAGCTCTCAGGGGATGTCCGACTGATGGCTTAGGCCTGCTCTCCACACTGCTGCAGAGGTAGAAGAGGCTCTGGCCACCACCGCTGTGCTCGCCAGCCTTGAGCCCAGCTCAAAGCTTCTGGCTGAGTGGCGCTTCCCCTGTGGGAGCACACTGGCCACCAGGGGGCAGCTCCTGTGTTAAACATCTGCCCCTGGTGGTCAGTGTGTGTCATAGTGACCGGTCCTTCCACCGTTCGGGCGATTTGCATATTAGCCTTTTACTATACAGGATAGCCAAGACAAGGAAACAACCCAAGTGTCCATGGTGGATGAATGGATAAAGAAGTTGTGAAATATATAGTGAATGTAATATTATTCAGCCATAAAAACAAAGGCAAGCCTGCCAACTGCAACAACATGGATGGACCTTGTGGGCATTATGCTAAGTGGGACAAGTCAGAGGAAGACAAAAACTGCATGGTCTCACTCATAAAAATGAACAAATAACAAAAAACATTCCTAGAAAAAGAGAGCAGATAGGGCAGGAGAAGCAGCGTGCCAAAAAGTACCAATTTCCAGTCAAAAAAGTATTAGGGGTGTAATGTACAACATAATGCCTGTAGTTAACACTGCTGTGAGTTATGATCTAAATTATTAAGTGAGTACATTCTAGGAGTTCTCATCACAAGGAAATCTTCTTTCCCTTGTTTTGTATCCTATCTGAGATGATGGATATTAACTAAACCTATTTGGTAACCATTTCACAGTGTAAGTCAATCAAGTCATTATGCTGTGCACCTTACACTTGATGCAGTGCTGTATCATAGCATCTCAATAAGTCTGGGGAAAAAGACATTAAAAATAAAAGTTATTAATATGAGTAATATGTATTTATGCTTCCCATCTATCCTTGAGCAAGTCCTTGGGCCCTGTAATCTAGACTAATAACCAACCATCAGGTTCTCTTCCGCTAGCCCTGTAGCAAGTACCACGCCTAACACGCGAGCCCTCTGCTGAGTCTCAGAGGGCCGTGCCCCTGACTGTCTCTCCTTCTCCCACTCCCCAGGAGCATTCATACCCCACTGTAACGAGGAGGGCTATTACAAAGCCACGCAGTGCCACGGCGGCACGGGCCAGTGCTGGTGTGTAGACAAGTATGGGAACGAGCTGGCGGGCTCCAGGAAGCAGGGCACCGTGAGCTGCGGTGAGTATCAGCCCACGGTGATCTCTGGGACCCGCGCGTAGGTCCTTGCTGTGTTAGCTTCTGAGTTGGAACATTTCAACAGGGGACTGGTCTACAGTGAGCGCCTTGCCCGTGAAGTGAGTCTCAGCTGGGAAACGGATAAGCTTGATGTAGCGAACCCCTTAGGCCCAGGGGACCTGAGTATATAGTCAGGACCTAGACGTTGGGAGAGAGAACCACCCCGAAACTGCACGAGATTAACGCATAGCTTGTTTTTTGTGAGTGGCCGGTACTCACTTGTGGCCACTGGGCTGGAGGCAGGTTTTGACAGTCACGGCCTGATGCCGGCCAAGAACAAGTTAGGTTGCCTGCACTTCTCAGTTAGGATCGTAAACCTCCCGAGAAGGTAGCAGCATCTCGGCAATGCTGGGCTCCCCCAGAGCAAAGCTGGGGTCCGTGCTGGGTAGATGGGCCCCAGCTGGGCAGGGATGCTCCACGTAGGAAAGTGAGCCCCGCAGTGAAGTCAGGTGCAGGGGGCCCCTGGCACGGTCCCGAGTTCATCAGGAACTCACCCCGGCCTCTCCCCCTCCCGCATGGTCAGAAGAGGAGCAGGAGACCTCGGGAGACTTCGGCAGCGGAGGCTCCGTGGTGCTGCTGGACGACCTGGAGGACGCGCGGGAGCTGGGGCCGCAGGACAAGCTGGGGAGGCTGCGGGCGCACACCCGGGCCACAGAGGACGACGACGAGGACGAGGAGGACGACAAGGAGGACGAGGTCGGCTACATCTGGTAGTGCCCGCCCACCGGAGAAGAGGACACGGCCGGCACCAACCGCAAGTCACTTCCTGCCCCCGCATTCGTATCCAAGACTCCGCGGCACCAAGGTCTCTCCTCCCTGCTGCTCTCCGGCGGGCCTGCGACCCGGACGGCCCCCCTGTTCCCAGAGCTTTGTGATTGTGCACACACGGCTGCGCGGGAAGCAAGGCGTGGTGGTTCTGTGTGTAGACCGGGCTGGCTGCTGAATGAGAGCCTCCTTCCCGCCCGTGAGACTTGTCCAGCGCGCATGTGACGGACGCGGGATGCTGAGGGTGCAGGGAGCCCCGCCCTCCCAACATCAAAGACCCTTTCTGACTCCCCACACCAGTGGTTGTACAGCATGGTTCCCGCCTTACGGTGTCTAAGTGCTTTTCTTATGTCTCGTGGATGTCGTGGAAAACACACCACACTGTCCTTTATGCCCCTGTGCCCGCCACCCCTGGTGTCTGTTGTTAAGATTAGTTAGTCCCATCACGGTATCTGGCTTCCTACGAATAACGGCCTTAATTCAGTCAAGAATCTTTTTTGGGGGAACTAATTTTCTTTATTAAAAATGGTATCTGGATGCTTTTTCTCTGTGTGTGTAAATATGTACACATGTGCAGAGAGACCGTATGTGTGTAAGCCAGGTTCACGCCCGCTCAGAAAACTGTTTGGCTGTGTATTAAAAATTCATTTGAAAACAATTACCACCAATTTGTCAGCTTGTCCCACCTGGATCACAATTCTGGAATAAATGGGTCTCCAGGTCCGTTTTTGCACTAACACTCGGCACTGGTCGCTGCAGGCGGAGCAGGTTCCTTCCCGGAGCCTCTCTGACTGGGATGGGCCTCTGTCTGCTGGAAATCACCTGTCCTGCCCAAGCCACGCGACTCCACGTGGGCGGCTCCACAAGCCATTTCTCTCATTCCACCCCAAACCCCAGGCGCAGCATCCTGTCTGCCCCGGGTTCCGCCTCCCCTGCCTTTGACCAAGGGCTTTTCTAAGGCAGGTCCACGTGCCCCTGCTCGCCAAGAGACAGTAAGCCTGTTTCTTAGGAGAAGGAAAATTGGGATTCTGAACTCTAGGGTTAGCTTTTGCCCCTAATTCCACCCACTGATCATGATGAGAGACACAAGCAGTACCGGATCCCCCACAGAGGCCTGGAAAGAACTTCAGAGTGGCACACGGAAGCGAGGGTTGGACTTTCAGAGCTAGTCCTGTCTCCACACCCTCACCCACATCAGTGTCAAGGTCCTAAAGAAGAAAGCCCTTCACCATTTGTGCTTCTTTCCCTCAGCAAGATTTGGTGGGGTCATCATTGTCCCAGACTCCAGAATGAGTACCAAAGAGCAGTCTTCAGCGCGACCCATGCCGTTCAGTGCAGGCCCTTCTGCGCCTATCCACCTGGGTGCCCCACCAGCCACCCAGCAAGGCTCTCTGCCCCACACTTGTTTTCCTTCCTGTCCCCATAAGCTCCAGCTTGTCCACAAAAAGACGTAAACTCAGGCAAAAAAAAATGCATTTAGCCAAACCATGATCGCAGTGGCAGCTGACCAACTGTCCACCCCAAAATGCCCTTTTTTTTTGTGCTTTTTCTCTCACCTCCGCTAGCCTTTTCCAACCTGGACAAAGTGGCTTTAGTCTCAGATGGGAAATGAACCAACCCGATGTAGCGAATCCCTTAGGTCCGATAGACACAGGGATAGCCAGGACCCTAGGTCCTAGGCGTAGGGAGGCCACTCGGTATTCAGATCTCAACTCCATTACGTCCCTGTTAATGTTATTTTCCTAACTTGCACAAAACTTTGAGGTCATACTGTAGAAAACAGGTGTTTAATTGCAGCTCAATTACAAGAGAATATATAAAAGAAGACATTTAAAAAAATCTCAGTTTAAACCCTCAAAGAAAACCATTGTTACTGTCTCCTCTGAACTTGGGACAATGCACGAGAGAACAAATTAAAATCAACAAATTGATTTCCCTTAGAGAAACTAATTATCTTATGACAAGTGTCAAATTAAAGACACTTAAAGCTCCTTGACATTAACTTAATGATGGCGAAGAGTGCTCAGGAGTCAATTCCCAGGAAGTGCTGAGATGCTCCTTTTCGGAGGCATTCCAAGAAGATATTTGATTCATTAAAATATGAAGTAAGAAGCCCTCCTACCAGGAGAACCCCAGGTCAGAGAGCCCCATTCGCACCACTTCTTGTGCCTCACGTTGGCATGGCAGCATTAGAGTCTTTAAAATATTTAATAATTTTCACTTGTGAAAATCACTAAAGATTAGATTGCTTTAGTTGCTTTAGCCCGAGAAGGAGAACTGTTGCTTCCTTCGTTTGGCAGGAATCCTTTAGGCAGTGACAAGGTATCCATAAAAATTATTATAAAAATACTTCTGTGATCATCTAGTCCCTTGTTTGAGACAGGCATTGAATCCTCACTCATTTTTGGAAACTTCTTTGCTAATAGTTTTATTCTTATTCCATAAATACTTCTTTCCTTAGCATCCAACTTAAATCCCAGAATTTTCTCCCCCCATGCTTAGGTGTCCGCCACATCAATGTCTTTTTGTTTCCATAGGTATTCTAGGCATGGAAACCCCTCCACACGGAATATGAGGTTCTGGATCAGTTTCCCCTCTTTAGGCCCATTCCCCAGGCCCAGCAGGGAATGACGATGCCTTGCCCAGGTCTGCCCTCTGCCTCACCCAGGATTCCATGCTTTTGTGTTTACCTTGGCCACACTGTACAGTAACATCCCAGAGCCCTTTCTACAGTGGGTGGTTTGGGTCTTTTTATACCTTTTTCTCAAAGTCGCTGATGTGTGTCCCTGTTCAGTGTGTAGCGTTGTAATGAGAGCCACCAAATCCCAAGTGTCAGTTTGCTGTCCCTCTTGTAGATGAAATAGTGATGTAGAAAACTAGTAAACTCTGAATGCTTTTCGACGTAGACTTATCTGGAATGTGAACATGACTCTTTGGTTAACAGTAACTGCTTAACTGTAGTCCCGAGTAGGTGCATTTCTGTCTGTCTCAGTAAATTTTACTTTGTCTGCAACATCTGTGTGCGTGTGCTCTGTTAGCTTGGATGTGAACTCGCAGCGTGTCCACTCGGTAACTCTGGGAGGTGTGGGTGGACGGGCGAGCCAACGCAGGCCCCTCAGTCCCAGCTTCTGGACAGGGAGGAAGGAGGACCTGCTGGTGGTCCTACCTGGCTGGCACCTCCAGCCCTGGCACTCAATCTAAACCTGCATTTGCCAACCAGTGGCCCGAGGACTACTGGCAGTCCATGAGGTCTTAAAGGTTGGTGGCCGCTGGTTTAGGGAAACCTTTGGAACAGCAGTCACCAACCAGTGATCCCCGGACTACTGGTGTTCTGTGAGGTTCGAAAGGTTGGCAACTGCTGGTCTAAACTACATCCCCTGCCCCTCCTTCTTGCTGCTTTCACCTCTCCCGGGCTTCAACTTTCCTACTTAGTCCTTATCTATCACATTTCACTGTTGTTGTCCTGCTTATGACCTTAAACTTTTTCTGCCTATTCCTTCCCTCCTCTATCATTTCCCAATTCTCCTAAAAGCAAACAAACAAACACTCTCTCCTTTCCAGGGACAGTGAGCTCTAAGCTCTCCTGAGTTTATGGATCAACAGGAGATGCTTGTCAAAGCACCCAGGTGGAATGGAATTCTTTCTCCTCTACCTTTATGCATATTAAGGCCAGTGTGTCTATGACTTAACTAAAGGCCCAGTGCATAAATTCGTGCACATGTGGGGTCTTGCTGGGCCAGCCCCAGTTGGGGCTAATCTGGGCCAGGCCAGCTGGGAAGAGGGGACGTGGGAGGTTGGCCAGTCCTGCTGCCTGGTTGAACTCCTGGTTGAACTACTGGTCGAGGGACAATTTGCATATTAGGCTTTTATTATATAGGATTATACCCTGAGTGAGAAATTGCACCATGGGCTGAGGTACAGACTCTCTTATGAATGATTCAATTCCTTTATCCCGTGGACTGGGTTGCACAGACAATCCACAGACATACCATTCATGGAAAGGTGCTCCGTAAACCCACCAGCTAACTTGTACCAGGGAATGATGGCTACTCTGAAACTCTGGAATGGCTGACTGTACACTAAAGAGAAGCCGGCACTTGCAGACACACCCACAGTCCTCCCAGCACAGCAGGGACAGCTGAGCCCCTGTGGTGCCACCTAGGCCTGTCCAAGGTAGTTCTCCCATTTTAGCTAATACCCTGCGAGCAAAAGGTCACAGCGCCTTCCCACAATTCCTAGCCAGTTCTGTCAGTTCTAAGATTTTCTTTGACAAATTGGTTCAAGGAAAGAGGCAGATTGAAAAATGTATTCCTTTAACAAACTTTATAGATTTCATCAGATGTTGGGTGGACAAAGGTCACTGTGGGAAGGACCCCATTCAGTTCTAGGAATAAAAACGTGAATAAACCCCAGTGTCTGCTCTGTGACGTTATCTCCTGAAAACAATAGACAAATAAATGACTGGGACAATATAGGTTTGTGGGTATGACATTGACCCAAAGGCTCCTGCGCCTTCTTACAGCTTATCTTTCTTGGTTACTTTCCCTCCTCATTCCCTGGCTTTCCTCTTCCCTCTCTATCCTTCCTTCTAGGCTTCATGCTCACTGCTGTAATGCCAGTGTCCCTGGCCCACCTCTCTTCACAGGCTTTTTTCCTCACAGTCTCATCCGTGCCTTTGGTTTACCCTCCTCCTTCCCTCTGGAAACTCCCAATCTCCATCTCAAGTGTGGTTTTGACTTCCACTCCATTCTGAAGCACTCACCTGCCATTTACATAATTCTACTCAAATTTCTCACTGGCACCTCAATCTCAAACCTTAAAAAATAATGACAGAGTGGAACATGGACCCAATGACAATGGGAGTCAGCAAGGCTTTTCTTAACCAAATCCTAGCAAACACTGATGCATTTTCCTCCATCAAAATTAATATCCCACCATAAACAAACTTAAAAGACCAGAAACTAAAGAAGATTTCAGTGACAAAAACGTAAAGGGTTGGCTATAAAAAAATTTCTTTCCTAGCGGGAAGAAATTGCACTAATTGACAAAGATGTAGAAGTATATTCATGGCGGCATCATTTATTAGAAATCTGGGACAAAATTTAAAATCCATGAATGGACTCTTTGGGTTACTCTATTCCATGGAATGCTGTCAGTAACTTCATATGCATTGATTTATCAGAGCTTCTAAAATATCAGCTGTATAAGGGAAAATTCAAGGGACAGAGTAGTAAATATTAAGTTATACATCTCAAGGCGATACTATCCAGAGTATTATCGCCTTGAAAATGCAGAGAATGCACATGAGAATGCGCATGAGAGGACACACACCACACTGGCCATCATGCTGACACCGAGGGGTGGGCTGGCGTTGAGTCTGGCATCAGCCTCATCTCTGTGCTTCACTTTGTTTTTGTATCACAACCACAATACACCATGTTTTGTATAATTTAAAATTAGTAGTTTAATAATTTATCAGCTTCTTCAAAATGTCTCCCCCTATACTCCTTGACTTCAGGAATGATACCATTATTTATGCCATTCTCCTCAATTTCTGACCTGTAATAAGTCACTAAATTCTGTCAATTCGTTTAGGGTTGAGAAATGCCTGGCCCACAGGCTGTTGAAGGCCCACAAAATCATTTAAAAGAAAAGTTTATATAGTCATTATACATCTGTGTTAATGGACCCACAATATGTGAGGTTATAATTTGGGACATCAGTAACATAAAGAGGGAGGATATAGCTATAAATGAATAGAGTTTTTGTATGCAATTAAAGTTTTTATAAAATTAAAATAGACTTTTGTAACTTTAGGATGTTATACAGAATCCATATGGTAGCCACAAATAAAATATTTCTAGAATATTTACAAAGGGAAATGATAGGAGAATCAAGATGTGTCACTATAAAAAAATCAACTAAACATTAAGGAAAACAGAAGTCGTTAGCCATGGCCAGGCAGGTCCATTGGTTAGAATGACATCCAGCTATGCCAGGGTTGTGGGTTTGATCCCCAGTCAGGGCACATACAAGAAACAGCCAATAAATGCATAAATAAAGTGGGACAACAAATCAATATTTCTCTCTCTCTCCCTCCTCCTCTCTCTAAAAAAATTGGAAAAAAATACTTTTAAATGGTTAAAAGAGTAATTTTTATATTATGTCTATTTACCATAGTTTTTTTAAAACAGAAAAAAAAACAAAACAAAATAAACAAACAAAAAGAGATGTCCTTTTCTGTCCTTTCTCATTCCTCAGTGCCCAGGACATGAATGCCAGCTACTGCCTAATGTTTGAATACTGACTATAAGTAAGTGGTAATAGGAACCAAAAAAGATGGGCTAGTCAATTCTGCCTGGAAAGTTTATTTTTTATTTAAAGATACCTCATAGAAACATGGCATTTGACCAATACCATCACACGAGTTGAATTTTTCCATCTATTCACACAGGTTGAATTTTTTTTTACCAGCTTTGAGGTATAATTTACTTAGTATAAAATCTACCCATCTTAAGTGTGACATTTATAAAATTTATAGAGCTGTCAGCCACATCATATCTCATTTTACAACATTAAAAAGAAACCTCAAGCCCAAGCTGTAGTCCTTCCTCTTTCCTATTCTGAGCCCCAGGCAATCACTAAACCACTGCAGATTTGTCTCAGTAGATTTGCCTTTTCTGAACACTTCATATAAACGGGATCCTATAACATGGGGGCTTTGTGTAGGGCTGCTGATGACAAATGCACCGTGTCCAGGAGTTCTGTTACTCATTTGGAGGTTATATTTGTCATGCAAGCGTGGTGCCAAACAATGGTTTGCAATTCATTTGAATGCTGGTCTTCAGACTGACCATGAATGCTGTCCTGAATCAGAGTCATCCTCTCTATTCCTGACATTACGTAGTTTTTACAATTCACCCCTTTTCTTTTGAAAGGACTTAGAGACCATTTGGTTACACAGAAGAGTCTTTTCTTCCCCTTTATTTTGCACAAATTTGAACTCTATTCACAGAAATATAAGCTTAATTTTAAAAAAGCTGTACTAATCACAATTCTCTCTCTCTCTCTCTCTCTCTCTCTCTCTCTCTCTCTCTCACACACACACACACACACACACACACACACACACACACACACACACACAAAGGAACCAATTAAAATCTAAGTCTTAGTTTTAAATCCTGCCAGTCCATAAAATGGAGAACAGAGGGATGCCATTTCCGGGGCAGATGGCCCTGGGGCTCTTGGCAGCTTTTCCTTGCTCTCTGGTCATGCAGGCTCGTCATCAGTTTAGTCTACTCCAAGGCTCCCTCCACTCTTTCCACTGAGAAGAAAACTGACTGTAACATCGAGCGAGAGAACATTGTCTCCCAAATAGCACAGTTCAACCTCTGTAGGTGTCAACTTGTCACAGAGAACTGGTGTGGGAGTGAGTCAGCAGGAGAGGAGAGGGAAACTCAGAAACCTTTGCTGGATGCCAAGGCTAAGCGTTAGCTGCTCACCTTTGTCTATATTATCTCATACCCGTCTAACCACAGTTCTGTAGGTTGATATGATTATTCTTCCTATTTTACAGAGAAGTTAAGCACTGTATCTGAAGCCACACAGCTGGAGTGAGGATTTGAACCCAGAATGTCTGTCTGTCTCCAAAACCCATCCATGCTTTGAACTACTATGCTGTTAAGGCTCTGTTCTCTGACTTAAAATATATAGAAAAGTAAATAGGCTATGCGCGCGCGCGCGCACACACACACACACACACACACACACACACTCACACTCACACAGTAGAAAACGAAAACAAAAACCAGACACTCTGGACCTTGGTTAAAGGTCTGGCAGGACCTCAGTTCACATCTGTCAGCTACAGGTGCCTAGCACTGTCTGAGGAAGAAGTCGGATCATGTCCTCAAATAATTCTGACTTTCCTGATAGAGCAGAGGACAGCAAGCTGGGCAGGGGGCTCAGTGCTGAGTGAGCAGGCTGGTCTGAGTCCAGGCTGTCATGAAGCAGGCATCTCCCTGTGGCTCCTGTGATTGCGAAGGCAAGCCCCTTCCCTCTCTGCCCTCCGGTTTCTCACCTGTGGAAGGAGCAGCTGCACCTGCTGGTCTCTGAGACCCATGAGTACGCTCACTGGCCGCCTGTGGTCTTGGCTTCCTGAGTGACACCTCTGTACTCCTCAAGCCCTCAACCCTGGCTTCCTGCTCATTTATACAGCTCCTGAAGCTGCACACAGGTCTGCAACACCTCACTATACCACCTGGCCCAGCTCCCTCTAATAAATGGGGGTGAATCAAGATGAATTTTGCTGTGAATTGCTTCACACTTTAATCCCACGCTGCCCTCCCCTCTCTCACTTGATCGGAGCCTCCCGCGGTTTCTCCAAGTCAGGATCTCAACGTCACAGCACTTGGCACCGCATTCACCACACGCTGCCATATTTCACTTGTGGCTGAGTGGAGAATTCAATTCCTTTCACTGCTCAGTCTCAATAGTGCAAACATATATTCAGGGCTGACATATTTTCATTATGGAAAAGCCAACCTCTCAAACAGATGCTGCCCATGGGGATTAATGAGGGGAATGGTTATTTATTCTGCCGCCTGACATTTTGTGCAGAATAATTCCTGAGTCGTTTTACATTTTACACTTTAACAAATAGTTCGCCAACAAGCCTCTCAGCACACTGGATGAGCACCAAGCTGGGATTTAGGAGCTGGCTAATGTTAACCAAGAGCAATAAAGCCACTTTCCGGAATCACATTTAATGTAATGACACTGCATAATGTCACAGCCAGTTGACCATGGGAGACGGTCATTCCTGACACGGGTCAGTGCCTGCTCACTGGAAACCAACCACACCAAGCACTACTGGGGAACCTCTAGGGTCACCCTGAAATCCCTTGCCCCAGTGTAGAATGTCTGGCCTGTCCACAGGTTTCGTCAACAACCTCGGTTAATGTGAAAATATCCTGGACCATTTTGGGTCAAAGGCCCATGTCTCTCTTTTGCTACATAAATAGAACACACACTCCACAACTTCCCTTCCATGTACTAACACCAGCAGTCCTGACCTCCTTTTCCATTTTCATCCTTTCCCTCTGTTTCTGGAACACGCCCTCTTCTTCCCATCTCTGTGCTTGGTTCAAGGTCCATGCAGTGTACCTAACATGTTTCAGGTGACATCCCACTCACCTTTCTGGTTCCCATCAGAAGGGGCCCCTTCTCCATTGTCCCACAAAAGCCCAGCCCTGGCCTTTTGGTTGGAGCGTGCTCAGGGAATATTTTCTGAATTGAATACATAGTAAGCTCCTAAGGGCAAGTGCAAAGTTCATTTTAATGCAACTAGAACATGGCAGATGCTCACTACAAACTCATCTTGAAAGAACAGAGAAACAGAATAATAAACAGGAGTCAATCAAATGGACTCAAACCTCTTGGTAAGATTCCAAGGCTCATAGAAACCAGTGTGCACTCATCTATTTCACAAATAATTTTTTGTGCTCCTGTTTTGTATTATGTTAGTTTATGGTTTCCACTATAGGATCTGCGACACTCAGAACAGAGAGGATTTACAAACTCTGGGCCCATGTCTGTGGGCACTGCACTCGCTAGATCCAGGACGTAACACGCTGCTACCTCCATTCCATCACTTCTGACTCACAGCCTGTCTTGTTTGCTGTTCCCTGATGGCTCTTGGGCCTGGACCTTCTGAGCTAAGATAGAAGGGCCACAGGGACAGGATTCCAAAACTCTACTCCCTATAAGCTGGCTGCCAAGTTACCTCAGGCCAGGGCACTCTGGAAAAGCCAGGTGAGGCTGAGCCTCATTCAGACAAAACCCTCACAAGTCATCCAAGGCATCTAAACCTACCTACCACCCACATCTTAAATCTAGGAGTAAGTTCTCCACACTTCTCCTTGAGACCAGACCAGCACAGTTACTAGGTCCAGGATACTTGAGGAGTATGGATAGGATAAAAGGGGTTGGAAAAACAGTCCCAGTGTTCCCAGTATTGGATAATAGGGCTAAGAATATGCACAGAGAAAACACATCTGATACAGTATTCCCAAAAATACTGAATAAAATGAATTTGCCTTCCTGATAGCTCATCCCTCAAGCCATAGTGTATCTCATATTGAACAATATATTAACTTTTCAATTGGCAGGAAAAACCCAAAAAAAGCAAAAATCCACAGCATTATATTAATACTAGATTTAGTTTTCGGTAATCTCTTAGTGGTCTCTAGCTGTGTTTTAATAGTCTATGAATACAGGTGGTAGGAGTTAAAGGTAAGTTTAGAAACTCCAGGGAAACCAAAATCTTCAAAAGGCAATGACCTCAGTGGGTGATTAAAGAACAAAACGAAAGAGGAAATTAGGAGAGGGTGATACACATACAAGTCTTGGCCTTGGCTCACTGCAGAGTAGAATGGAAGACTTCTTGTGAAAAACATAAACTAAAATAGTTGACTCATGGAAAAAATTTAGCACTATTTTAAAAAGTAAATAGTTAAAAGTAAGTTTCCTTTATGCATTCCCAGACTCAGATGATTTTTACAGAGGCATTCTATGAAATACTAACAAAACAGATCATAATGTTACACAAACTTTTACAAGAATAGGAAAGACAGAACTTTCCCCAAATTCTTTTATGAAGTTTGCATAGCCTTGACACCAAAATCAGGGAAGGACATTACAGGAAATAAAAACACTGTAGACAATCTTACTTATCAACATAGACATAAAACTCGTTAAAAATAAAGCAACGTAAGATTCAAGGTGGCTGCCGACTGGATGGCAAACTGCAAGATAGCGTAGGAGTGAGAGAATGAAAGGAGAGTTGTGGACGTGTGGGGAGTGTCTGTATTTGTGAGTGAGGGACAGCTCTATTCCACAGGACAGCTGGGGACTGGCAGACCAGGCTCCCTAGCCAGGAAGCCTCTACTGCTGCTGAAATCTCTCCCGGAGTGCTGGCTCTGCCACACAGACCACACCATCTCTAAGGGGAGACTAGCTATGATCAGAAGTCCAGTCTTACCTTCAACCCTGGACACCGCAGATACTTCCTGGGACCCTAAACCACAACACCCAGCGACCAGCTGCCTCAGCTGCGAACCCAGGAACACTGGGACTTCAGCTTTCCCAACCGCAGGTGCCTAAAACGTCTGTCCAGGAGGACACAAAGCAGTGCCAAAGACATGGCCGAGCCCTGCGCCTTCTCACAGAGCAGAGAGAAGGAACTTCTGCTTCAAACCGCACCCACCCGGGATTGGCAATCCATGCATGGGAAGATCAGATATCACCTAGAGCAGCGGTTCTCAACCTGTGGGTCGTGACCTGTTTTCTGATGGTCTTAGGCTCTACAGCAGTGACCCACAGGTTGAGAACCACTAGCAGGGTCGCCTAAGACCATCAGAAAACACAGATATTTACATTATGATTCACCACAACACGAGGAACTGTATTAAATGGTCGCAGCATTAGAAAGGTTGAGAACCACTGACCTAGAGAAAGGTGAGATCTGGCATCCAGGCAGGAGGGAGAAACACACACAGCAGGGGCTATAGTCTCAGAGGAAGGCTGCACCCCACAAAATCCACAGCTGTTGGGGTCAGTGTAGCCCTCAAATGTGGAAGGGAGTCCACAAGGCTGCTGGCAGAGAGGACTCTAGATATTAGCTCACAGCTGGCGGGGCACAGAAAGACAGCCTAAAGTTCTATCAGTATACGAGCTGTGCAGTGCCAGGGGAAAAAGACACGAATCAGCATACTTACTATATCTTTTTTATGTGTTACCTTGTTTTTGCTTGCTAAGCCCAGTACACAGGATCTTTCAATTAGAAACATTCACTGAGACTGCAGGGGAATTTGTTTTTAAGGAAACTGGGGAACAGAATGGGGAAAGTCATGCAGGAAACCAGCTCTGGGATAGTCCATCCCTACAACCAAGTATTAAGTGCATCAGGGAAAGAACAATCTAAATATTGGGTAGAGGGACCTTTTAGTCCTGGATATTAATACAGAAACACTGCCACCCAGGGTTGTGTCAGAAATTGACTCTGGCAGAAACTGGTTTGACTCAGTGGACAGAGCATCAGCCTGTAGACTAAAGGGTCCCAGGTTCGATTCCTGTCAAGGGCATGTATCCTGGTTGCGGGCACATCCCCAGTACTGGGCGTGCGGAGGTGGCTGATCGATGTCTCTCTCTTATCGATGTTTCTGACTCTCTATCCCTCTCCCTTCCTCTCTGTAAAAAATCAATAAAATATATTTTTTAAAAAAAGAAAAAGAAATTGACTTTGATGTAAATACAACTGAAGGCAGGCTGACAAACAAAGTGAGCAGAGAGATCCCTCCTGGTTGAACAAGGGTTGTGGCTTATGACACAGAGGAGTGGAAGATTATAAGGAACACCAATACTGTACTAACTACCTGACAGGAAACAAAGGTGACAAGCAGAACAGTAGAGGGATTGAATGACTTTCATTACTTCACTTTTTAATGTTTTATCTTTTACTTAAGAAACTAATTTTTTCTTTTCTCCCTTGATTTTACTTTTTTATTATTATATTTTTATTTTTAATTAATATTATACTATTATTTTACTTTGTTTTATTTTATTTTTAATTTAATTTTATTTTGAAATTAGTGTTCTACATTCTATTTTTATTTCTATTATAGCATTATTTTACTCTAACTCAATTTTTCCTTTATGCCAACAGGCTCTTACTCACTCTTTTTCTTATCCTATTTCTGATTTAGCTTTTCTCTATCCTTTCTTTTTACTCCATTAAAAATTTATCTTATATATATAATTTCCTCTCCCCTACTCCAAGTCCATGCGCATTTCTCTCTTCTCATTCTTCACTATCCACATTTTTTATTCTTTTTTCCCCTTTTCTTTCTTTCTGTATTATTATTGATTGTTTGATGGTTTGTTTTCTCTCTCTCTCTCTCTCTCTCTCTCTCTCTCTCTCTCTCTCTCTCTCTCTCTCTCTCTCTCTCTCTTTGCTTCTGTTTTCCCTGTCCCCTCCTGTTCTATTCTTCTACTAATAGCTTAATCAATTCCAATCACCATTTCAGGCATATCTACTCTCTATTCTCCTTTTCCAATAATAGACTAATACATAGATAAAAGAAAAGGGAATTGTTTTATATATTTGTTTTTACATAATATATATATGTATATATATATATATATATATATATATATATATATATATATATATATTAGATGTCCAGTGTATCAATTCATGCATGGGGTGGGAGGTGGTGTGTCCCTCAGCCCAGATTGCACCCTCTTCTATCTGGGACCCCTTAAGGGATATCCAACTGCCCATTTAGGCCTGATCACCGGGATTGGGCCTAAATGGGCAGTCAGACATCCCTCTCACAATATAGGACTGCTGGCTTCCAACTGTTCACCTGCCTGCCTGTCTGACCACCCCCTAACCACTCTCCTGTCAGCCTGATCAATGCCTAACTGCTCCCCTGCTGGTCTGATTGCTCCTAACTGCCTTCCCCTGCCAGCATTGTCACCACTAACTGTCCTCGACTGAAGGCCTGATTGCCCCCAACTGTCCTCCCTTGCAAACCTGGTCCCTCCCAACTGCCTTCCCCTGATGGCCATCTTGTGGCAACCATCTTGTGTTCACATGGCGATAGCCATCTCTGACCATCTTGTGTTGGAGTGATGGTTAATTTGCATGTCACTCTTTACTAGATAGGATATATAGAGGCCCTGTGCAAGAAATTTGTGCATGGGTAGGGGGTGCCTCAGCCCAGCCTGTACCCTCCCTAACCCGGGACCCCTCAGAGGATGTCTGACTGCAATTGGGGCTAACTGGCAGTTGGACATCCTTCTCACAATCCTGCACTGCTGGCTCCTAATCACTAACCTGCCTGCTTGCCTGGTGACCCTAACTGACCCCCTGCTGGCCTGATCGCCCCTCACTACCTCTGTGCGCCAGCCTGATAGCACCTAACTGCCATTCCCTGCCAGTATAATCATCCCAAACTGTCCTGCTGCTAGACTGAATTTCCCCAACAACACCCCCACTGTCCTGGTCACCCCACACAGCCTACTGTTCAGTCATTTGGTCGTTCCTCACTAATACCCCTGCTAGCCTGGGAACCCATGCAGCCTGCTTATTCAGTCATTTGGTCAACCCTCATTAACCGCCCTGCCAGCATGGTTGCCCCACCCAGCCTGCGGGTCAGTCGTTTGAGCATCCCTCCCTAACCCTCCTGCCAACCTGTTACCCCATGTAGCCTGCTGTTCGGTCGTTTGGTCATTCCTCACTAACCCCCTGCCAGCCTGGCCATAGGCAGCCATCTTGTGAAGGCTTGAGGGTTAATTTGCATATTACCTCTTTATGATACAGGATTTTAAATATATATATATTATGTATTTTTACTTTTTGTATTTTGTAGTTTGTTTTTTACTTTTCTTCTTATACATTCATTCTCTTTCTACCTCCTCTATACTGAATTGTGGCTATTTCCCCATTCACTTAATTCCTTGACCTTACCTTCTGGAAATAGATCTGCCTCCTCAGATTTATCTGGGTGTTTGTTGTTTGCATTTTTTATTAGTTATTGTTTTCATTCATCTACGTGAGTTTGTTGTTTGCATTTTTTGGATTAGTTATTATTTTATTGGAGTTTTCTGCCCATATACATATACTCCCCCACCCTCTTCTTTTTTTCTTCTCTTTCTTTTCTCTCTTACAGTTTTTCCTGTTCTCAATACCATTTTTGCAATCTTTTCTATGTCCTAATTCTCTTTTCTCTGGTGGTCACCTTTATTTGAGGTTATTAGTATCATGAATACATTTGTGTCTGGTGCCCTGTGCATTGTGTCAGTAATGTTCTATTTTGTGCCATTAAGTCAACATAGGAGAGAGAGTGCTACAAAACCAGATACCCTGAGAGGAACAATCATAGGGAGACAAAGAAACAGCCCACATAAGAAAGAAAAGGAGAAATCACTGGAAAAGGAAGTAAATGAAATGGAAGCAAGTAATATGTCAGAGAAAGAATTCAGAGAAATGATTGTAAGGACACTGAAAAGTTCTTCACTATATTTATGTGTAAGAACCAAGAAGAAATGAAAAAGAGCCAAGAAGAAATGAAAAATGACATCGCTGCAGTAAAGAACTCACTAGAAAGCATTGACATTAGATGAGAAGAAGCGGAGAACTGCATTACTGAGCTAGAAAACAAGGTAAGAAAAAATACCCAAGAAGAGCAGCATCTAGAAAAAAGAAAAACTTAAAAAACAAGAGAAGAGCCTAAGGGAGCCTTGGAGCAACACTAAATGAGACAAAATCAACATAAAAGGGGTGCCAGAAGGAGAGAAAACTGAGTAAGGAATAGAAAACCTGTTTGAAGAGATAATGAGAAAAAAACTTCCCTGATATTGGGAAGAAAAAACTCACACAAGTCCAAGAAGCTCACAGAGTACCAAGTAAGATGAATGCCAAAAGAACAACATGAAGACACATTATAATTACATTGGCAAACACCAATGACAAAGTCAGAATGTTAAAGGCTGCCAGAGAGAGGCATAAAGTTACCTATAAAGGATCTCCTATCACACTATTGACTGATTTCACAAGAGAAACACATCAGTCCAGAAGGGGATGGAATGAAATATGCAAAGCAATGGTCTGAATCCAAGAATACTGTACCAAGCAATGCTATAAATCAAAGTTGAGGGTGAAATCAGGAGCTTCACAGATAAAAAAGGACTAGGAATTTATTACCACCAAACCAGCAATGCAAGAAATGCTAAAGGGTCTGCTGTAAAAAGAAGAAATAGGAATAGAAAAAGGAACACATGTATAAAGAATAAAAATGGTGACAAACAGGTACATATCAATAATAGCTTTAAATGTAAATGGATTAAATGCCCCAGTCAGAAGACATAGGGGAGCTGAGTGGACAAGAAAACATGACTCATATATCTGCTTTCTACAGGAGACCCACCTCAGAAAAAAGGACTGATGATGAAGGGATGGATAAAATTTTTTCAGGAGAGTGGAAAAAAAAAAGCTGGAGTAGCAATACTTATATCTGAAAAAATAGATCTCAAAGTGAAGTCCATAACAAGAGATAAGGAAGGTCACTTCATAATACAAAATGGAGCAATTCAACAAAAAGATATAATTCTGGTAAACATATATGCACCAAATACAGAAGAACCCGAATACATAATAATAATAATAATAATAATAATAATAATAGTAATAAACTTCTGGAGAATATCAAGGGAGAGATTGATAGCAATACAGTAATGGTAGGTTATTTAATACCCCACTAACATGACTGGACAAATCCTCTAAACAAAAAATCATCTTAGAAACATCAGTCTTAAATGACTCACTACATCGGATGGAATTAATTGACATCTTCAGAACATTTCACCCCAAAGCCACATAATATGCATTCTTCTCAAGTGCACATGGGTCATTTTAAAAGATAGACCACATATTGGGACATAGGCAAAGCCTCTTCAAATTCAAAAAGATAAAAATCATTTCAAGCATCTTCTCAGATTATAATGGCATAAAATTAGAAATCAACTACAATAAAAACAATGAAAAAAACCAAACACTTGGAGGCTAAATAGCATGCTATTAAACAATGACTGGATTACCAAAGAGATCAAAGAAGAAATAAAAAGCATCATGGAAACAAATGATAATGAAAACACAACAACCCAAAATCTATGGCACACAATGAAAGCAGTCTTGAGAGGAAAGTTCATACCTAAGAAAAAACAACAACAAGAAAAAATGGTAATAAATTGTCTAACCCTATAATTCAAAGAGTTAAAAAGAGAGTAACAAGAAAAGCCCAGCTTAGGCAAAAGGAAGGAAATAATAAAGATCAGAGTGAAAAGAAATGACATAGAGAGCAAAAAATAAGTAAGTGAATAAAAATACAAAAGATCAACAAAACCAAGTGCTGGTTATTTGAAAGAATCAACAAGAAGCAAAGAGAAAGGATCCAAATAAACAAAATCAGAAATGAAAGAGAAGTAACCACTGATCCCATAGAAATACAAACGCTTATGAAAAAATACTATGAACAACTATATTCCAACAAAATGGAAAACCTAAATGAAATGGATTTTTATAAAAATACAAGCTCCCAAAACTCAATCAGAAAGAATAAAAAAACTGAATAAGTTAATAACTACTGAAGAAATTGAAGCAGAGATCAGAAATCTTCCAACAAACAAAAGCCCAGGTCTGGATAAATTTACAGGGGAGTTCTACCACACATTCAAAGAATGACTAAAACCTATCCTCCTCAGACTATTCCAAAAAATTCAAGAGGAAGGAACACTTCTAAGCTCTTTCTATGAAGCCAGCATTCTTCTAACCAGATAAAGACACCACAATAAAAGAGAACTACGGGCTAATCTACTTGATGAACATAGATGCTAAAATCCTCATCAAAATTCTAGCAAGTAGAATTCAGCATTACATTACAAAGACCATCTACCATGACCAAGTGGGATTTATTCCAGGGATGCAAGGATGGCACAATATCTACAAATCAACAAATGTATTATATCACATAAATAAACTGAGAGACAAATATCATATAATCATATCAATTGGTGCAGAAAAAGCATTTGACAAAATCCAATACCCTTTCTTGATAAAAGTTCTCAGCAAAGTGGGAATAGAGGGATCATACTTCAACATAATAAAAGCATTAAATGATAAACCTAAAGCGAACATCATAATCAATGGACAAAAACTAAACTCATTTCCCCTAAGAACAGGAACAATACAAGGCTGCCCACTTCCACCATTCCTTTTCAATATAGTACTGGAAGTGCAAGCCATAGTGATCAGACATGAAAAAGAAATAAAAAGCATCCAAATTGGAAAAGAATAAGTAAAACTGTCCTTATTCACAGATGACATGATACTATACATAGAAAACCTCAAAGAGTCTATCAAAAAATTACTATACCTAATAAATGAATTCAGCAATGTAGCAGGATATAAAATTAACACCTAGGAATCTATGGCTTTTTTATATACAAATAATGATCTCACAAAAAGAGAAATGAAAAAAAAAACAAGCCCATTTACCATTGCACAAAAAATTTAAGATACTTAGGAATAAACTTAACTAAGGACTTAAACGACCTGTACTCAGAAAACTAAAGGACATTTTAAAAAGAGATAGAGGAAGACATAAGCGAATGGAAGAATATACCATGTTCATGGATTGGTAGAATCAATGTCATAAAAATGTATACTACTCAAAGCAATCTACAGATTTAATGCAATCCTCATTAAAATGCCAACAGCATATTTCAAAGATCTAGAACAAACTCTCCAAAAAATTCATCTGGGAAAACAAACAAACAAACACCAAATAGCCACAGCAATCCTGAGAAAGAAGAACAAATTTGGAGGGATCATAATACCAGATATCAAGCTATATTACCAAGCCATTATTCTCAAAACTGCCTTGTACTGGCACAAGAACAGACATATAGACCAATGAACAGAACAGAGAACTCAGAAATTGACCCAACCCATTATGTTCAATTAATATTTGACAAAGGAGGCAAGAGTATACAATGGAGTCAAGACAGCCTCTTCAATAAATGGTGCTGGGAAATTTGGTCAGACACATGCAAAAAAAAAAAAAAAAAGAAAGAAACTAGATTTCCAACTTACAACATACTCAAAAATAAACTCAAAATGGCTAAAGGAGTTAACTGTAAGATGAGAAATCATAAAAATTCCACAAGACTCCATAGGCAGTAAAATATCAGACATATGTGGTAGCAATATCTTTACAGACACAGCTCCTAAGGCAATGGAGAATAAGGAGAAAATAAACAGATGGGACTACATTAAAATAGAAAGCTTCTACACAGAAAAAAAAACACCCAAAAACATAAATAAAACAATGAGAAAGCCCACTGCATGAGAGAAAATATTTGTCAATGATATTTCAGATAAGGGTTTAATCTCCAAAATTTACAGAGAACTCATACAACTTAACGAAAGGAAAATAAACAATCCAATCAAAAAAATAGGCAAAGGCTCTAAATAGATACTTTTTGAAAGAAGACTTACAGAAGGCAGAGACATATGAAAACATGTTCAAAATCACTAATCATCCGAGAGATACAAAATAAACAACAATGTGGTACCATCTCACACGTGTCAGAATGGGTATCAACAAATCAACAAAGGACAAGTACTGGAGAGGATGTGGAGAAAAAGGAATCCTCATGCACTGCTGGTAGGAATGCAGACTGGTGCAGTCATTTTGGAAGACAGTATGGAGTTACCTCAAAAAGTTAAAAATGGAACTGTCATTTGATCCAGAATTCCCACTTCTAGGAATATATCCCAAGAACCCCTAAGTTCATAGTACACAATTTACAATAGCTAAGATTTGGAAACAGCCTAAGTGCCCATCAGTAGATTAAAAAACTGTGGTACATCTACACCATGGAATACTATGCTGTTATAAAAAGGAAGAAATTTTTACCATTTGCAACAGCATGGATGGATCTAGAGAGCATCATACTAAGTGAAATAAGCCAGTTGGAGAAAGATAAATATCACATGATCTCACTCATATGTGGGATAAAATGATCAACATAATTTGATGACCAAGAATAGATCCAGAGACAAATGGTAGAGGAGAGGGGGTTAGAGAGCAACCAAAGGACTTGTTTGCATGCATATTAGCATAACCAATGGACACAGACACTGGGGCGGTGGGGGCTTGCCCGGAGTGGGAATGACAGAAGTGGGGGGAAGGTCACTTGGGGAAAAAGGAGACATATGTACATATGTAAAATTTTAGAGAATAATAAATAAATAAAGCAACATAGCCCTGCCCAGTTTTTGCTCAGTGGTTGAAGTGTCGACCCAAGGACTGAAGGATCATGGGTTTGATTCCCGGTCAAGGACATGTACATGGCTTGCAGGTTTGACCTGACCCAGGTTGGGGTGCATGCAGGAGGAAATCAATCAATGTGTCTCTCTAACATCAGTATTCCTCTCTCTCTCTCTCTAAGAATTAAGAACAAAAAATAAATAAGTAAAAACACATAAAACAAAACAACATAAAAAGGTAATGTAATACTAAGTATTAAAAGTCAGATTTATCCCAAGTAAGCCAAGGTAGGACCAAGTCAAGTTTACCCCCTTAATAATGTGAGGTTGGTTTCTAACTATTAATCCATTTCACCAGGCCAATTAATTGAAAATGAAAGGCCATATAATCTGGTCAACAGTTATAGATATTTTTAAATTAACAAATTAGAAGTAAAAAGAAACTTTCTTAAATGGGTAAAGAAAATATTCCCCTCATAGAAATACATGTGTACACACCCACTTTCACACACAAACATATGTAAGAGCAATATAGTTTTATTTTCTAAATATGTAGCAAGATAAGAATAGCATCATCAGTATCACCAATTCTATTTAATGTAATTTAAAGGGCAGTAACCTGAGCAACTAGACAAAAAATACATGAACTGAAAGAAAGTAAACTGTCATTAGTTGCATATAAATATGACTGAATTACATAGGATGCTCCCCCAAATATCTACAACAAATTATTATAATTACTGAGTTCATCCATTCATTCAATAAATATTTATTGAACACCTACTATAAGCTGAACACTACCCTCAATGCTGAAGATAAGTACCAAACAAAACAGACAAAATCCCTGCCCCCCAACATAGTTCCCTTTCTAGTAAAGAAAAACATACAAAACAAAATAAGGAAATTTTATAGTGTTTTAGAAGGAGATAAGAACAGAGAAAGATGAAAATAGGAAGGAGGTAAGTACTGGGACAACATGGAAACAAAGAGGTTTAGCAACTTAATTGCATTTCTGTATACTAGCAAATTATTAGAAAATGTAAGAAATAAAGATATCATCTATAACAGGTTTTTTTTTCCCACTACAGGATCTGTGGGAAAAAAGATATACATTTTTTGGAGTGTTAGCAAACTCTATTGAAAGACACTCATAGATCTAATAAATGGCACAATACCATTATTTAAGCATTGGAAGACTATAATTATAAAGATCCATTTCTCCTTATATAGTTTGAATGCAATTCCAGTTATCCCAAACGTTTATGAAATCTGATAAGCTACTTCAAAAGTTGTACATGGGAAGGTCAAGAATAGAAAAACACTATTGGGAAAGGAAAATGCAGGCTGGGGGCAGGAGGATAGATATCAAGATTTATTATATAGTTACAGCAATAAAGGCCCCATATAATTAACACGTTATTGCTAATAGTATAGGGAGCCTGAAGCAGAGCCACACTTAATCGGACGTTTGACATGTGATGAAACAGACACTGCAAATTGTTGGGAAAAGGGTATGGAATGCAATAAAGTAATAGAAAATCTGGGTATCCATTGGACAAAAGTGAATTGCATTTCCATCTCTAGTAGCTGTGTTTCAATAGCCATGCTTTAGAATAAATTCCAAGTAGATTAAACAGAGACGACTATAAAAATTTTAGAATATAATACAGAAGCATAGTCATGAGAACATCAACCATGAAAATATTTATACACTTGATTACATTAAAGTAATTTTTACTCCTGAAAAGTTTTCATAAAGGTTATGAAAAACCAAACCACGAATATGGGATGTTTGACATATGTATATCTGACAAAATTTTGTGTCATGGCTGCAAGAATCAATAGGCAGAATACAAGCAACCAGACACAACAAGACACAAAAGAGAGTTGGACTGGATGTGACCAAAGAAAATGAAATGGCAATAAACATAGGGAAAATGCTTAGGGAAGTGTGAATTAATCCTGTGAGATACAACTTTGTACTTCCTCCAAAATGAGAAAATGAAAATTATTAATAGTCACTAAGGACAGAAGTAAACAGCTCTCATATGCTGAAGAATACATTGTCCAGTGCACTTTGGAAAACAATTTGGTGTTGTCTAGCAAAGGTGAAAATGTGTAGTCTCCATAGGCCATCTGTAAATCTACTCCTGGATGTACACCTGGGAAGAATTCTTGTGTTTCTACACCTAAGGACATCTGAAAATGTTCACATATGGAAATGTAAATTTGTACAGTTACTCTGGAACATATTTCAGCAGTTCCCTATGAAACTAAACATGTGCTCACCATACAACCCAGCTATTGCACTTTTGGGCATTTATCCCAAAGAAATAAAAACTACATTTATGCAAAAACCTATACCCAAATGTTAATGAATTAGCTCAAAACAGGATGCAACCCAAATGCCCTTTACAAGTGAATGGTTAAACCATGGTAGATGTATGTCCCGGATTTCTACTCAGGAAAAAAGGAACTATTGGTGCATGCAGCAATTTGGATAGATCTCAAAGGAATTAAGATGGGTGACAAAAAACAACTATAAATGGAATCACACAGTATGGATCACAGTGTGATTCCATTTATTAGCATGTTTGAAATGACAAAATTATAGAGATGGAGAAGAGATCAGTGATCACCAGGGGTTAGAGATGGAGAAAGGGAGGGGAATGAGTGGCTGTGACTATTTGAGGAGCATTAGAGGTCATTTGATGGAACTTTTCTCTATTATGATTGTGTGATGACTTTCACAGAAGTAAACACACACGTGTGGGTGCACACATGAGTGTATAAACAATGGTGAAATCTGAAAAGGGTAAATGAACTATGTCAATGTCAGTTTCCTGGCTGTGATACTGTACTACAGTTATGCAGGTTATGTCACTCACTGGGGGAAATTGGGAGAAGGGCATAGAGATCTCTTTGTACTATTTCTTACAACTACATGTCAATGTATAATAATCTCAAAATAAATATATTTAAAGATATTCATATACAACTGTTTTAATAGTTAAAAAAAACTCTATAAAATTTAGATGTTATTTTGATAGGAGAATGAGCAAATTAATCATGATATACAGGATGGGGCAAAAAGGTAGGCTTACAGTTGTTCATCCTATATAATAAAGAGGTAGTATGCAAATTAACCTCATGCCCTCACAAGATGGCTGCCTATGACTAGGCCAAAAGGGAGGTTAGTGAAAAATGAACAAAAAACTGAACAAGCAGGCTGCATGGGGCAACCAAGCCTGCAGAGGGGGACAGTTGGGGGAGACCAGGCCAGTAGGGGGGGCAGTAAGAGGTGACCAGGCTGGCAGGGGAGATGAGTTGGGGGTGACCAGGGCAGAGCGGGGGGGTGGAGCTTAGGGGCAACCAGCTGGCAGGGGAGACAATAAGGGGTTACCAGGCCACTGGAGTGGGGGTCAGTTAGGAGTGACCAGGCCAGCAGGGAAGGGGCAGTTGGGGGTGACCTGGCCAGCAATGGGGTCAGTTAGGGGCAATTAGGCCAGCAGACAAGTGAGTAATTAGGAGCCAGCAGTCCAGGATTGTAAGAGGAATGTCCAACTGCTGATTTCTGTGGGATTGGGCTAAACTGGCAGTCAGACATCCCCGGTAGGGTCTCGGATTGGAGAGAGTGCAGGCTGGGCTGAGGGGACCCCTTCCCATGCATGAATTTTGTGCACCAGGCCTCTAGTATGAAAAATAATACAACAAATAATAATACAAGAATAACCTGTTTTGTAGACTCACAACTATAAACCTACTTTTGCCCAACTCTGTATTTATGCACCAAAAAACTATATAGTAGGAAAATTAAAAGTTTATAGCTTCATGTCTATACTAATAGAGGAATATGAAAATTGGCTGGGACACCATTATGTAATGACCAATCAGGATGGGGGTGGGCTGCAGCAGAGAGCTCTCAGCATGCCTGCGCCATGAGTCTGAAGGGCATGGAGAGGAAGGAAGAGCATATAGGTAGTTAGAAGGATCAGGCCAGGAGAGGAATGCAGATAGATAGTTAAGGGGATCAGACCAGAAGGGGAGCACAGATAGGCAGTTAAGGGGATCAGGCCAGAGGGGAGAGCAGTTAGGGTGCTCAAGCTGGCAGGGGAGGGCAGTTAGGGGAATCAGGCTGGCAGGGGAGAGCAGTTAGGGGAATCAGGCAGTCAGGCAGGTGAGAAGTTAGGAGCTAGTGGTTCCAGATTGAGAGAGGGATCCCGGGTTGGAGAGTGTACAGACTGGGCATGGGGAATTTCATTCACTGGGCCTCTAGTATCAACATAAGTAAATCTTTAAAAATTGTGTGAAAAACACTTGCAGAATAATCCATAAAACATGATCCATATGTGGTCATAATAGGCAAACTGTGAGGAAATATTTTGGTTAAGATTGCCCACATATGTGGTCAAATTTTAGAGAGAAAAAAAGAATAATTTATTCAAGAAAAGTTGTTAAGATTTTTTTCTACTGTAAATGTGAGAACAATGCTACATCCAGCTCTTGATAATTCTGAGCTAAACCTGGAAGACTTGATTATTTTATTTTAGTTAACACTTTCAGAATAATGAGTTTGTCCCCTACCATCTTCCAAAGCTTATCAATCAGGCTTTTTAAAAAACTTCTTTTATGAACAAATGGATTTTAAGACTCGAAGGTTTTCAATCTATTGCATTATTTTTTTTCACATATAAATAGCCCACATTTGGCCAGTGTGAGCCCCTTCAATTTGGTTATCATAAAACCTTTTGATGCAACTCACTGTCTTTGATAACTTCCTTGCTTTTTGTATAACAAGATGTTCCCATCTCAACCTCTGCACTTCCCAACCCAGGTCTGGAGTCAGCCATTTATTTAGGATGCCTTTGTTCGTTTTACTGGAAAACTACATTTTAAGACCACAATCTGGGTTCTAGTGGTATTTTAACTCTCTTTGTATGAAAAATACATTCATTTATATTTTTGTTGGGTTAAATGTGGGATAATAAATGTTATGAGTCATATTATTGTACTAGTTAAATGAGGTAAAGGATGTAATCAAAACTTAATAAAGGTTAGCTTTTCACTTACTATTTAATGAGCATGTACTTTGAGCTAGACATGTTCCCAGTATTGAGGACAGAGACAGGGAAAGAAAAAAAAAAAACCCAAACCCTTTGCCTATTCAGGGTTTACATTCTAGTGGAGGAAGGTAAACAAGTAATAAAATAAGTAGTAAATCAGACGGGAAGTGCTGTGGAGAAAACTAAGCAAGCCACAGGGTGCAAGGGAGAGCTACTATTATTTTTAGTAATGCTCTTATTATTGTATTTATGTGACAACTCCAAGCAATACAATTGGGAAGGAAAATCTGATTTATGGATGCAACAGTCTATTTTCAATGTCCTATCAGGCCTCCTTATTTAATGGATTATTGAGGAATCATTTTGTAAAGTCAATATCTCCTCCACCGCCGCCTCCTCCTCAGTCACATCCAGTGGAGAAAGACATGGGCTTGGTGTGCACGAAGAACGGGACACATGCACAGGTGTGCCCATGCCTACAGAGACACAAGGCACCGGGATATGGCATCCTCCTCTGTAGAGGTGAGGGTGCACTTAAAATTCTCTCTCGTTCCTTCCTCCCAGTACAAGTGAAGTGTCCAATGGACAGGCCATCCCTTTAAGAGATGACATCTGTTACCAATGCCTCCTTATGCCCACTGATGGGCCCTTACAGACCCTCCAACTCCCCTTGAGAACTGAAGGGGGAAAGAGTGTCCCAATCAGTACAAGGAAGTTTCCATTTAGTGTCTTCTGACACATCAGCAAAGAACCAAATAAAAGCATTTTATTTGCTGATGTTTTCTTAAGGCAGCAACTATTTGTGAAAAACATTGATGTGCCATGGATGAATGACAGCCCTGACTACATTTCCAATGTTTCTGCACGAGAAATAGGAACACTGGTGCCTCAATGCTATCAAGTATTTTTATGGAGCTCTAAATTCTGTTGGTGTAGAGTAGAGCAGGCACTAGAGACAAATTTCCGAGATTGTGTATATATCAATATAATAGACAGTCCAATCTATTTCTACGGTAATTGTTGTGTATATCTTAAAGATACATTTTTATTGAAAGTGAGATTTATTCTACATGAATGGCATTGTAAAGTCGCTGTCTAATGATGGTAAGGCATCAACTTTTTTGGTGTATTATGCGAAGTTGGTACTGTCCATTACTGTTTTGAGCATGTCGCTGTTTGGGTATCAGGTCATCCTAACATATTTAAAGTCTTGGCTATTAGATTATTAGATCTGTTTTAAAAATCTCTTCATGTGTCCTTTAAAGTGATAGGGACTCTTGGGGCCTGCAATAATGATGTTCTGGGTTTAATTTTCTGCCTTGTCTGGATGCCGTGGCAAAACAGAATCCAAGGGCGACATTTTAGTCTTGGTTCATCACTCGGTTCATCGCTGGCTTGTGGACTTCTCAGAGTTTGAGCTGCATCTCATTCATCGCTTCATCCCCAGAGTCAAGTTCCGGATCCTGGCATAGCATGCCAGGGACCAAGGAGTAAACTGAATAAACGAGTAAGTGATTTTACTAGCTTGTGCTCTTATTATCTGACCTTTTCCAAAGCATATTTTGGTTCACTTGGAGAGGTGACCTGAATCTGCCTGCACAAACCAGTCTCCCACTGCCAAGCCTTTGTTCATGCCATTAGCTCCACCAGAGTGTCTTTCTCTCTATCTACCTGGACATTTCTCGGATAGAATATATCTTACAGAACTGTGGGGAAGTGGAATCAGACTGAATATGTACACACATCTAACACACGCTTGCTACAGTAAACCTGTGTTTCCTTCTCCTGTCACACATCCCAGTCACCCTCTGAACCTCTGAGGCCTGTGGCTCTTGTGTCGACATTATTTCATATTGCTCAGGGATCTCCTTTTCTAGGTCTGTCTGGTGATCCCAGAGCAGTGGTTCTCAAACCTTCTACTTTCGTAGCAAAACTATAGTTATGAAAGTAACTTTATGGTTGGGAGTCACCACAACACGAGGAACTGTAATAAAGGGTCGCGGCATTAGAAAGGTTGAGAACCACTGCCTTAGAGGATCCTGCTTTCTTTCCTTGAATTCACCAGAGCATCTTGAACACAGTAAGACATGTGGTAGGAACGCCAGCAAAGCCAGCCAGTCAGCTTCCTCTCTCGCGCCCTCCTCTCCTGTGCCTGTGGCACACACTTGTGGGGAGAGGACTTTGGTTCCTAGCCCATTGCCTTGCTTCCTCTGTGATCCTGACTCTCTGGACCACAACAACCTGGACCAAGGGTGGAAGGCTCATCCACACGAGGCCAATCAGATCCTATCTATCTCAGAGGAATGTATGAATGGAACTAAAAGATAGGCCAGCAGTCTCAGGACAGCTGAGAAAAGACATGTGACCCCTGTTCCACCCTGCAGACTGGACAATCAAAGCAAGTGGTCTATGAAAGATGGAGGATGAGCAGTCAGGCAGCAATGGCAGAGGACAGCAGATGGAGATGCCCCGTTCAGCTCTGAGCTCCTAGTAATGCTAGGTCTCTCCCCGAGGCCCAGCCACTTTCACTCTCTGCTCTTAAGTTCTGCAAAGATGCCCCTCTTCATTCATTACATCCCTCTCCACCCCGTTCTCAAGCTAGCATACAACTCAAAGATTCTGATTTGATATCATCAAGTGGGCCAAGTGGTGAGACCAGGAAATAATGTTTAGATGGGAGAAGGAAGAGAAGCCGGATTGTTTTTCTTGGACTCCCAGCCCTTAACTTTGAGTGTGTGTGTGTGCATGTGTGTGTGTGTGTGTGTGTGTGTGTGTGAGAGAGAGAGAGAGACAGAGAGAGAGAGAGAGAGAGAGAGAGAGAGAGAGAGAGAGAGAGAAAGAGAGAGGGTCCTTCCTCTTTTTATCAGGCCACCAATTCTATTGTATTAACACTTACCTTTATAACATTAATCACCTCCTAAGAGCTATCTTCAAGTACAGTCACATTGAGGGTTAGGATTTGAACATAGGAATTTTGTGGAAGTACTGTCAGCCCGCAGTACTGGGTTTGGGGAGATTGGACAGGGTGTGCTGGGGACAAAAGCAGAGAGAATGCCTCTCCCCTCCTCACCATAGTCATAAATAAACATTAAAAGGAGATAGATGCAAATACAAGAGCCAGATATCATCTCTATCCCAGGAGGGAAGAGGCTGTTACATTTCAAATTATTATTAGAGATTCAACCGCATGCACAGAATAAATGTATCTCATTTAGATCTGGAAAATTTCTGCCTTTATTCTTACTTAATTAGAACATTTTCCATGTAAAGATCTCATATTTTTGTGAGAACTGTCATCAGCAAATTTAACTGTAGAAGAAAAGTAATTAATTTCAGAAACAGAGGTTGTCAGTCTGCAACATGCCAGCATAAGCCAGGTCAGGCTCAGCTTTGGGGTTTGTTTCTGTTACTGGTGTCATCTTGGCTGGGCCAGCCGGCCACATGGATTAGGCAGAAATGGGGCTGGTGTTGGTGGGAGGTCCTATAGATACTAATGTAACCTACAGTAACCCAGAAGAGTGGGCTAGTTGACACCCTCTATACACACACACACACACACACACACACACACACACTTTTTTTCTTTTTACTAACCTTAAAGATTTGAATATTTTAATTATCATACCAAAGCCTTAGAGCCACACCAATGAGTAGTAAAGAAAAACCTTTTTATTAAAATCGATACAATGAAGGGACTCTTCTACGTGTAGGAGAAGAGGATGCAGTCTCTCTCCCTTCACTGTAGGATAGGTTCAAAACAGGATGAGTTATATTAGCAACTTTCTTTATGACAATCCACCTTTGGGGTCTGAGAGTAAACCTATTTGGTTGTGGTGAGTGATCAAATGCTGGAGATTAAATTTGCTAGGATTTTACTTAAAGATTTTTTTTAAAAATATATTTTATTGATTTTTTTTACAGAGAGAAAGGGAGAGAGATAGAAAGTCAGAAACATCGATGAGAGAGAGACATCAATCAGCTGCCTCCTACACACCCCATAGTGGAGGTGTGCCCGCAGGCAAGGTACATGCCCCCGACCGGAGACCGGAATCGAACCTGAGACCTTTCAGTCCGCAAGCTGATGCTCTATCCACTGAGCCAAACCGGTCTCGGCAAGGATTTTTTAAATCTATGCACCTGTAGGTTGGGTGTGTGTTCCACACTCACCATTTTCGGTCAGATCAAACATCTGAGTTGGGCTGCCTCTGTGAAATGCATCAGGGCATTTGACAAGTACCACAGTGGATAAACAAGGTGTTTGTCCAAGTCTCTTTCGATGCTGTGTTGTGGGGAGGGGAACAGGAACAAGCTCATGGACTCAGTGAGTGAGCTGTCGCTGTCCCTTTGCCACTTCTCTTTGGCTTCGTCCATGTGGCTCCTCACCATCATTTCCTGCCAGAGCACATCCTCGTTTTCCTGTCTTTTATCACATTTTATGGCTCCATGTTAATTGGTTTTCTTGTTTTTCTACCTCCTACTGAACTTTAAGCACCATGACAACAAAACCATGCCCAATTTATTCATTAAAATATTACCCAGTACCTAGCACACTGCCTGAGCATGGTAGGGGCTCCAGAAATATTTATTAAATGAATGAGGGTGTTAGGCAAGTTTCAATTTAATCCAAGTTAAGCTTTATTACTGAAGAATTTATAACACTAATAACTACTAATAGTTCCCAGTTGTTCAGTATTAGTAAAACAATATACAATATACTACACACTATATACTAATCTGTTGATACGTCCTCTCATGTGATCTTTTTAAAAACCCTAAAAAGTAGGCTCAGTAAGTAATTTTCCTGAAATGCACCAAGCTAGTCAGCTAGGATTGGATCCCAGGCTGCATTTTTTTTTTTACAGCTATGCCAAAGTGCTTCTTTCCCTAAAGCAATTTCAGCAGAGAGAGAAGTGTGCTCCGTAAGTTTTCACTAATGTGAGGCCCTATCTTGGTTTACTTATTCCAAATGTGAGGTTCTTGGGCCAATGTTACATTAACATTTAGAAGGATTTTCACTACATATAATGAAACTATTGTTGCATGCAGAATAAATATGATTGTTCAAAATGCCTAAGGAATTTCATTTAAAATGCAGCACTCATCACAAGAAAATAATCTCCCTTCTTTGTTCATGATAATATGCCCAGAGAGGGAAAGAAAGAGGTGGGGTCTTCCTTCTCCCCCCCCCCCACCTCCCCGAAACACCCAGCCCTAGGGAGTGTGGCAGGCAGGACCCTGGAGGCTGCTGAAAGGTGCTCCCAGCCATGATGGGAGCTCGGGGCACCTGAGCTAGACTCAGGCTTGTCAGCATGATGGTGGCCAGAGGCTGCTCCTGCTTTTCTCTCTCTTAAGCCAGCCTTCCCCACCGCATGCATCAGTGATTAGCTGGGGCCAACTCAAGAGAGGAGCCATTCCATGGAAGACATATTAATGACTTTCTCTACTTCTGGACCCAGAAAACGAAGATGGTCTATACAGGCAGACAGATTGTATGGAGTTTACTGATGTAATGAATACTTATTGGGTAATTACTAGATACTTGAATTCAGGAATACAATCAGGGCTGAAACATAGGAGAGTGGGAGTATCCAATAAATTATTATGGTTATGATTATTATTTAACCCTCACCTGAGACTCTTTATTGATTTCAGAGAGTAGAAGGAAGGAAGGAAAGGAGGGAGGGAGGGAGGAAGGGAGGGAGAAGAGGAGAGAAAGAGAAGTATAGATGTGAGAGTGAAATATCAATTACTACCTCCTATACCCGTCCTGACCAGGAATTGAACCCACAACCTTTTGGTGTATGGGACAATGCTCCAATCAACCGAGCCACCCAGCCAGGGCTCCAATATGTTATTTGTGATATACACACACTATTATGCACAAGATGGAAGTAGCAATAGTACTATGAGACTGGCCTGAGTTGGCGGGGAGGACGGGAGCCGGCTGGAGGAGGTTAATGGCGGGGGGGGGGGGGGGGGGAGAACCTGTGTAATACTTCTACAATAGAGATTATTTTTTTTAAAGAGAGTGCTGTGAGAAAGTAAGCTAGGGACCTCCTGACAACACATGGGCTGAGGAGAGGTCTCCCTGAGGCATGTTTAGAGTAAAGTCTGAAAGAAGACTGGAAGGTGGCCAACAATAGGAGTTTGGGACACAGGAACAGCATTCTAGGCAGAAAGAATGTTATAGAAAATTTTTTGAGGAAGAAAAGGCCAAAATAAAGAACAGACATGGGGTTGGTGTTTCTGGAATGGTAAGTACAAACAGGGTGGCTGGCAGGAGGCATAGGCAGAGCCTCTTAGATCCTATTAAAAACTGTGACTATCAGGAGCAGCATTGTCCACAGCCAATGACAGGCTTTGAGCAACGCAGTGATACAGCCAGACATGTTACAAGATTCTGTTTGATTGCAGGGAGGAGAGCCCCTTGGAAGGGGTAGGGAGAGGCCCAGAGCACTGGTAGAAATGGGAAGAAAGGGAGAGTTTGAAATTTAGCTTAGAGATGGAATTGTCAGGTCTCGATGTCTGACTGGGTGTAGGAGGTGAGACAGGTATAAAAGGTGACATTGAGCCCTGGCTGGTGTGGCTCAGTTAGTGGGAGCACTGTCCTGTGCACTGAAGGCTCGAGGGTTGGATTCCTGGCCAGGCTGGGACCCAGGCATCAGTATTTCTAAAAGCTCTCCAGGGAGCTCCAGTGCATTTCAAAAGGGGTGCTCAGAGGAGGCAGAGAGGAGGAAAACAAGTGCAGTTGACCCTGCAACTACACGTTTGAACTGTGTATGTTTATTTACATGCAGATCTTTTTCAATAAATATTATAAATATTTATTTATCATATTTTCCTTATGGTTTTCTTAATAATTATTTTCTCTGGCTTACTTTATTGTAGGATATATATAACATAAAATATGTTAATCAACCGTTTATGCTATGTGTAAGGCTTCTGGTCAACAGGTAGACTAATCAAGTCTTTGGGGAGCCACAGTTATGAGCAGATGTTTGTATAAGAGGTCAATAACACCCCCATGATATTCAAGAGTCAATTGTATTTGCATCTTATTTTTCTTCCCTTTCTTTCTAACACACCTGTCTTCCTGACTGTCCAGGACAACTACCTCGAGGCAGCCCTGGGAGAGGCAAAGAGAAGACAAGTAGCTCTCAATGACAAGGTTAGTGTAGACACCTCTGCTGTATATCTAGAGGACTGAAGTAATAGTTTTCAAAGGAATAGTCTTACTTTGGAGAACTAGTCTTTCTAGGTACTTCTGGGAAAGTCCTGTTGTGGTAGCTTATAAATCAACTGGTCTTACATTTCCTGTTCTCACATGATTGTGTTAGGTTAATTCTTCACATATAATCAAGAAAACAAGGCATTTTTCCCAACTACTAAATAAACACAGCATCCTAAAGAGTGCAGTATAGAGGCAGATCCAGGGTCCTGGAGTCTTCCATTCCTGCATTCAAGCCCTGCTCTGCACTTAAAACATCTCTGGAAAGTTACCCACTCTCACCCTGTTCCCTCATCTGTAAAACAGACACAATAGTGCCTGCCCCTCAAGGGCCTGCGGAATTGAAAGAGATAACAACGATCTCTCAGGGGAGGCAGGATCCTTCTCTGGAGCCACCTGTGTGCTGGTTATTGATCTTGGTTAGCAGAGGAAATTCTGTTTTCGTTTTTCTCTATATTTTCATTTTCTAACATTTTAAAGATGCTCAACGTCACTGAGAGAAATGCAAATTAAATTGCCCTGAAGTTGCATTGCTTAGCCATCAGACTGGCTAATGGCCTGAAGTTCAAAAGTATGCCATGATGCACAGTGATGTACACCAATGCACTGTGATGCATGATGATGCACAGTGATGCACGGTGATGCATTGTGTTGCATTGTGATGCATGGTGATGCATTGTGATATATGGGGATGCATGGTGATGCATTGTGATACACAGTGATACATGGTGATGCACAGTAATGCACTGTGATGCATGGTGATGCACTGTGATGCATGGTGATGCACAGTGATGCACTGTGATGCATGGTGATGCACTGTGATGCATGGTGATGCACTGTGATGCATGGTGATGCATGGTGATGCACAGTGATCATAGGTGATGCATTGTGATGCACAGTGATCCTAGGTGATGCATTGTGACACATGTGATGCATGGTGATGTATTGTGATACAGTGATACATGGTGATGCACAGTGATTCACTGTGGTGCATTATAACACACAATGATGCTCTGTGATACATGGTGATCCTTGGTGATGCATTGTGTTGCACGGTGATGCATTGTAATACACAGTGGTGTACTGTGATACATTGTGATGCATGGTGACACACAGTGATGTATTGTGATGCATAGTGATGCACAGTGATGCATTGTGATGCATGGTGACACACAGTGATGCACAGTGATGCATTGTGATGCACAGTGATGCATTGTGACACATGGTGATGCATTGTGATGCATGGTGACACACAGTGATGCATTGTGATGCACTGTGATGCACAGTGATGCATTGTGATGCATGGTGACACACAGTGATACATTATGATGCACTACGATGCATTGTGATGCATGGTGACACACAGTGAGGCATTGTGATGCACTGTGATGCATTGTGATGCCTTGTGGCACACGGTGATGCATTGTGATGCATGGTGACACACAGTGATGCATTGTGATGCCTTGTGACACAGGGTGATGCATTGTGATGCATGGTGACACACAGTGATGCATTGTGATGCAC
>PVJN01018140.1:0-39466 GCA_004026805.1 Lasiurus borealis
GTGGATGTAATTGTTCTCACTTCAAAGGATGTAAATGGAAGGCCAGAGGGCTGGCCAACCTTAATTGCTCTGAAAGGTCAGAGCTGATTACTCCTTGTTTACTCGAAACTGTATCATGCTAATTTCTGTTAGTTCCTGCCTGGAGGTTAGGAGTGTGTCCCAAAGCCTTAATAAAAGGGAGGAAAAGACCAGAGCAAAAAGGTAGTCCTTCCCACTAGAGGAAGGCTCCCGCCTGGCCCCCCAATATCGCCAAATTAATATTTTCTAGTCTCTTATTTCGTTTGCGTGCAGCCTCCTTCAGAACCCGAACCCTGACCCGGGAACCCTGAACCACGCGGGACGTGGAAAGAGGTTCCCACAGCTAATGATATGCTAAGGCCACTCAACTGCTCACTATGTTGTGCACTGACCACAAGGGGTCAGACTCTCTGCCCAGTAGATTAACTTACCACTGAAGTCAGGCCAATCGCGACTGAGACTGGCTGGACATGCCCTGGAGCCTTCCTGCAGTCCTTCCTCAGATGTCATCCTCCTGCATCCCTCTCTGGACCCAAAAATGCACCCCAGGACACTTCAAGGGATGTCGGAGAGCTGGTTTTGGCCTAATCCCGCTCAATACAGGAGCTGCCTCCATGTTGGTCAGTGCACTCCCACAGGGGGAGTGCTGGTCAGCCAGAAGCCGGGTTCATCGCTGGCGAGCACAGCGACAGTGGCTAGAGCCTCTTCCTCATCTGTGATAGGGCTAAGGATTTCCGACAGTTTATTCTTTGGTTTCTATGTCACAGGGAGCAGGCATAAACCATCAGTTGGACATTCCTCAAGGGCTCCTGGACTG
The DNA here is from genome assembly GCA_004026805.1 of Lasiurus borealis. Taxonomy (NCBI): domain Eukaryota; kingdom Metazoa; phylum Chordata; class Mammalia; order Chiroptera; family Vespertilionidae; genus Lasiurus; species Lasiurus borealis. Next base: position 836 of record PVJN01018140.1, read on the forward strand.
AGAAGGGGCACAGGTCGGGCTGAGGGACCGCCCCCCTGAGTGTACAAATTCTATGCACTGGGTCTCTAGTTGGTATATAAAGCAGCCATAGATTTATGGGTATTTATTTTGTATCCTGTTACATTGCCAAATTTATTTATTAAGTCTAGTAGTTTTTTTATGGAGTCTTTAGGGTTTTCTATGTACGGTATCATGTCATCTGTAAATGATGACAGTTTTACTTCTTCTTTTCATCTTTGGATGCCTTTTATTTCTTCATCTTTTCTGATAGCTATGACTAGTGTTTCCAGTACTATGTCACACAGGAGTGGAGAAAGTAGGCATCCCTGTCTTGTTCCTGTTCTTATAGGAAATGGTTTTAGTTTTTGCCCATTGAGTATGATGTTGGCTGTAGGTTTGTCATACAAGGCTTTTATTATTTTGAGGTATGATCCCTCTATTCCCACTTTGTTGAGAGTTTTTAATCAAGAAAGGGTATTGGATTTTGTCAAATTTTTTTTCTGCATTAATTTATATGATTATGTAATTTTTTTCTCTCTGTTTATGCGATGGATCATGTTTATTGATTTGCAGATATTGTACCAGCCTTGCATTCCAGGAATAAATCCCACTTGGTCATGGTTTATGATCTTTCTAATGTAATGCTGGATAAGATTTGCCAGAATTTCGTTGAGGACTTTAGCATCTATGTTCTTCAAGAATATTGGCATATAATGTTCCTTCTTTGTAGTGTCTTTATGTGGTTTTGGTATTAGGGTGATGCTGGCTTCATATAAAGAGCTTAGAAGTGAGCCTTCCTATGGAATTTTTTTGAATAATTTGAGGAGGATGTTTTAGTTCTTTGAATGTTTGGTAAAACTCCTCATGTGAAGCTGTCCAGATGATGACTCCCCCGCCCTGGAAGATATTTGATTACTGCTTCAATTTAATTGGTGGTTATTGACCTATTCAGGTTTTTTTTTATTCTACCTGATGGAATTTTGGGAGCTTTTATTTTTCTAAGAATATGCCCATTTAATCTAGGTTGTTGTAGTAGTTTGTTCATAGTAATATTTTACAATCCTTTGTATGCCTCTGGGGTTAATTTTTACTTTTTCTCTTTCATTTCTGATTTTATTTATTTGGGTCCTCTCTTTGTTTCTTGGTCAGCCTACCTACAGGTTCTTCAATCTTGTTTATCCTTTCAAAGAACCAGCTCTTGGTTTTGTAGATCTTATGTATTGTTTTTTTTGTTTGTTTGTTTGTTTCGTTTTGTTTTTTGTTTTTTTGTTTTTTTTTGGGTTTTTTTTTTGGTCCCTATGTTGTTTATTTCTACTCTGATCTTTATTATTTTCTTACTTCTGTTTATTCTGGGCTTGTATTATTGCTCTCTTTCTAACTCTTTGAATTGTATGGTTAGGTAATTTATAACCATTGTTTCTTCTTGTTTTTTGCAATAGACTTGTAAGAGCTATGAACTTTCCTCTCAGGACTGCTTTCACTGTGTCCAACATATTTTGGATTGTTGTGTTTTAATTGTCATTTGTTACCAGGATGCTTCTCATTTCTTCTTTGATCTCTTTGGTAGCCCAGTCATTGTTTAAAGGTATATTATTTATCCTCAGAGTGTTTGATATTTTTCCTTGTTTTTATTGTAGTCATTTCTAATTTTATGTCACTGTGACCTGAGAAGATGTTTGATATGATTTCTATCTTCTTGAATTTGAAGAGAATTTGTCTGTGTCCTAATATGTGGTCTAACTATGAAAATGTTCCAAGTGCAATTGAGAAGAATGTATATTCTGTAGTGAAATGTTCTGAAGATATCAATTAATTCCATCTGACCTAGTGAGTCATTTAGGATTGCTGTTTCTTTGCTGATTTTTTGTTTAGAGGACTTATCCAATGGTGGCAATGGGGTATTAAAGTTCCCTGTTATGATTGTTTTGCTGTTGATCTCTCACCTGATATATATATATATATATATTGTTTGTTTGTTTTGTTTTTTGTTTTTGTATTTGTGTGCTCTTGTATTGTTCCTTATTGAATTTCTACCTTTAGTATTATGAAGTTGCCATACTTTTCTCTTGTTAGGGCCTTTGCTTTGACTTCACTATCAGTCTGTGTAGTCTTTTATTCTGAGTTAGTTCTCTTGTACATAGCAAATACATGGGTCATTTTTTATCCATTCAGCTACCTATGTTTTGATTGGAGCATTTAGTCCACTTACATTTATTGATAGGTATTGATCGGTATTTGTTGCCATTTTTATTTTTTATGCCTATGTTCTTTCTTCCCTTTATATTTCTTCTTTTTACAGTAGTCCCTTTACCATTTCTTGCATTGCTGGCTTGGTGGTAATAAATTCCCTTAGCCATTTTTTTTCTTATCTATGAAGCTTCTGGTTTTCCCTTTAATTTTGAATGATAGCCTTGATGGGTATAGTATTCTTGGTTTCAGTCCCTTGCTTTGCATCACTTTGTATATTTCATTCCATTCCCTTCTGGCCTGATGTGTTTCTATTGAGAAACCAGTTGATAGTCTAATGGGTAATCCCTTGTAGGTAACTTTCTGTTTCTCTCTGGCAGCCTTTAAGATTCTTATTTTGTTGTTGATATTTGCTAACTTAATTGTGATGTGTCTTGTGTTGATCTTTTTGGGTGCATAATGTTTGGGACTCTGTGTGCTTCTTGGACTTGTGTGCCTTTTTTATTCCCCAAACCAGGGAACTTTCCTTTCATTATTTCTTCAAGCAGGTTTTTATTCTTTGCTAAGCTTCATCTTCTTCTTGCACCTCTATTATGTGGATGTTATTTCATTTCATGTTGTCCTAAAGCTCCCTTAGGCACTCCTCTTGCTTTTTAAGTTTTTTTTTCCAGTTGCTCCTCTTCTTGGGTGTTTTTTTCTAACTTGTCTCCTAGCTTGCTGATGAGGTCCTCAGCTTCTTGTCTACTGTAGATACTTTTCGTAGTTATGCCTTTCTTCATTTCCTCTTGATTCTTACACATGTTGAATTTGTCTCCCATCCTTTTCAGCATCCTTATAATCATTTCTCTGAATTCTTTCTCTGACAAACTGCTTGCCTTCATTTTTTTTATTTCTTTTTTTAGTGATTCTTCTTTTCTTTCATAGGGAGTTTGTTTCTTTGTCTCCCTATTTTTGCTGTTCCTTTGTGGTTGTTTCTATGTATTAGATCACACTTCTATGTCACCCAAACCTTCCTGAGTTTGTCTTATATAGTAGATGTTTTGTGGTATCCAATGGTGCAATCTATCACTTCTTCTCGTCTGGGTATTCTAGGGATGCTCCCACTTTGGGTGTGTGGGTTCTCTTGGTATAGTTGGGTCTTGAATGTTATTGTCCCATTCACGAATGGAGTGTTTTCTCAGGATGTTTGGTTATGTCACTCACTCTGTACCATGTTCATGGAACAACACAAAATATAACTCAACAAGAGATGACAAAAAGGGAACAGAACACAAATGCACTCATGACACAGATAAACCCAAAAAGAGTGACCATCAGAGAAAAGAAAATTGGGAGAGAGGAAAGAGAGAAAAAATGATATTGAGAAAAGAAAAAAAAAAGTTAAATGAAAAAAAAAAGAAGAAGAAAATTATCTGTATATCTTGTGAAAAAAAAATGATACAAGAAACAAACCAAAAAAATGCAAACAATAAACACAGAAAAAAGGGGGTAAGGGAGAGAGTATCTGTAGAGGCAGAGCTTATACACAAAAATTAATGTTAAAAAATTGAATAAATAGGGGAAGGACCATGGTTCAGTATAGAGGAAGTAGAAAGAGAATGAGTGGATAAGAAGAAAAGTAAAAAGCAACATAATCAATAAATAAAAAGATAAAATAAAAATAACTTATTTTATCTATCTAGTTATTCATCTATTTTTGGAAAAGGAGAATAAAGGAGGGAGAATATAGGCTTGAGTTTAATGAGTGAAACTGATTAAGCAATTAGGAGAAGAGCCCAAGGGAGGAGAGGAAAAGCAAAAGCATAAAAAAAAATGGCTTGCAAAGAAAGAGTAAAGTGAAGTATGCATGGATTTGGAGCAGGGGAGAGGAAATTATATATATATATTAGCCAACAGAGACCACAATAATAATAACACATCGATAAAGAAGATCAATTTTTTAAAAGGAATAAAAAGCAAGGAGAGAGAAAAACTGAAGCAGGGACAGGAGAAGAGATACAGGATGAAAAGGGGATAAGTGAAGAAGAAAAGGGTGGAAAAATAATATAAAATAAAGTAGTGATAAAAATAAAAATAGAATTAAAAAAATAATTTAAAATAAAAGAAAAAATTTAAATAAAAGATAAAAAATAAAAAAGTGAAGTATCATTTGCTTCACTTGAGTTTAATGCCTCATTGGAACTAGTTTAAGACCCCACTCTACTAGTCTATCTGCCACATCTCAGTTTCCTGTTAGGTAGTCAGCACTATGTTGAAGTTCCAAGGGATTCACCCCTCCTCTGTATCTGTATCCACAGTCTTGGTTGCAAGCAGTGGGACCAATCTGCCCACATTGTTTGTCTCCCTGTTTTCAATCTTAATTACTCAAGTGTATTTCTGGAACTCAGGCTTTAGGTCGGGGTATTGCTGTATTGGTTTCCAGGACTCAAAGGACCCTTAAACCAGTTTCCAAGGGCTCCCTAGGGCTATTCAGTCTTGGTTTCCTCTGCAAAGCTCAAGGTTAGGTGCAGCTTCACTAGTTCCCCCTGGGTGCTGGGAGATATTGACTTTTCAGGAGAAAAAAGTCAGCATATGGTTGGAGTGTCCAGAATGTCCCAGTGCTGGATTTCTTGTAACCTCTCTCTGTCCTTCTCTCCTCCTCAGCCTCTCCCCACCCTCCACAAAACTGCATCTCTACCTGCATTGCAGCATCAGTGAGCATCACTAAAAGAGGCTATGAACTGGGTTTAGCAAATAAAAGCAAGGACAAACAGAGGCAGAACACCCATACCATTGTGAATTTCTCTCCCCTTGGGGTAGTTCTGTAGGCCATCCCTCTGGCTCAGCCTCTCACATCTGTAGACTTAGATCTAGAATCCCCTGCTGCCAATAGCCCTGTGGACTTGCTTCCACAGTCGATGTTATACTTAATCCCAAGGGACATTAACTTGGTACAGGCCAGGTTCTTTTAACCCTCTAGTCTTGATGGTCACACCACTCTCTCCAGCCCAGATTCCTGATCCTATCATTCTTCAGGCATCCTCTGCCCTTTCTGGCAGTGGATTGTCTCACCAACTGTGCTTTAGTCACCAATTCTGAGTGTATGCTATTCAATTTAGTTGTTCCTTCTGTCTTCTCTGTGAGAAGGTGCAGGATATGTCCACCTATTTGGTAGCCATTTTGAAAAAACCCTTATACAGTCATTTTGCCAAAATTTACTTTCCACTGTGGGCCCTCGTATTTTTTTTCACTGTAAGGAAACAAAAAGACAAATCTTACTATGAATTAGAACCCATTCTGAAGGCACTACTTTGTCCTATTGCTTTGGTAAGAACTTCCAGTTCAGTCAGGTAGAAGCAATGAGGTCCACATTTTTGTCTCATTTTTTATCCTAAGTAGAAAACTCATATTTCAAATGAATATGATGTTTACTATAGACATTTTGGTGGTACTCATCCTAGTTTGCTATTTATTTTTTTAACAAGAATAGCATACAATTTTATAAAATGTTTTTGTACATATGTCACAGTGATATCATAGCTTCTCTCTTTATAAATGTGTAAATAATATTTAATTGTCATATATTAAGTCAGTGTACAGATCTAATTAAACCTCAGTTGTTCATGATGTATTATTTTTAACAGAGCATTGAATTTGATTCATTAATACTATATGTAAGTTAACTGTATCAGAACTATTTTATAGGTATAAATGTAATAAAACCAATTAGTCTGTTAATACCTGACTATACCAGTACTAAATGCTATAATTTGACCATTTAGGTACACTCTTTCCAATTGCCTCATTGTGAATGATAAATTACATGTTGGCTCTAACAGTAAATAAAATAGTGAAACACATACACACAAGGGTTGCATAATCAGTACCTCAAGATAAAACAGAGGATCCCAGTCTGGAGACTCTGAGGACTAACAGCTCTAGAAACAAGCAGGAAATCATCAACTATGGGTTGAGAAGAAAATAGTGAAGACAGTTTGGCATCTTCAATAAAACAGAAGATGACATATCCTCATTGAGACATGAGTAGAAAACCTTTAGCAATGAAAGATAGATGGGAATTCAACAGAAAGAGTTGAGGAATAAAGATTTACAGGTCAGGGTGAACAAGCCATCTAAACAACCAAAGAACAGAACTCAAACCTGTGTTAGAGAATAGATAACAGCAGAATGAAATGGTTGAAGATAAAACCAGTAGGCCATTCTATTCAAATGCCAATTTTAAACTGCACACTGAATGAGTTCCTCTGATACTCCACTAAAATAAATAATGAAATACAAAATTGGGATAAGCATGTATCACACTGAAAACTAAAAAACAACAACAAACAAACAAACAAACAAAACATAGCTCACAAAGGCAAAACAAAAATTCAAAGCCATGTGCTAGAGTATAAGGTTCTAGATAAAATAAAGGCCCAACCAATTCTTACAGAAGTGACTGTGCTTGGTAGTGAGTGAAGGTTCTCCAGAAAATTCCCCAAGTCAGTTTCATGTTTTAAGAGGCAAAGCCTGAAGACACATATGGCCATTACATAACGGACATAGTTTAAGGTAGCCCCATTGGATCAGTGGTGATAGTTCTCTATGAACCTGCAGCTAAAAGAAGCAAGCCCTGCTCCAACAAGCTCTAAAGAGGGAGGAAACATCTCTATTAAGCAGGAATATCCTCCAAGTACCTTTAAGCTGTCACTAAAAATAAATAAGAGAGAAAACGTAAAGAACAGTGAGATATTCCAGTGGAGCACAGAGTTAACTCACTTCTTCATTACTCTTATGTGGGCACATTGCTCTACATCCAAACACAACAGGAAAGGGTCAGAAAATTAAATGTGTCCTTTCAGTCATTCAGCTAGAAAACCTGCCCCACAATCCACTGGTCATGCCTGTCTTAATTCTCAATAGGAGATTAACATGGAGCTAGCTGCCTCCTTAACAAAAGCAAACAGAAAAAAACATGATTTTAAAGAAACGTAGGAATAACATGAAATGGTTTCATCTAAAACAAATTATACTCAGAAAGAAAAATAAACCTTCAAGAAACCTCTCCTTCATGTAGTTATCAATATCTGAGTTTAAAATAAATGAGTGGGGAAAATAAACAATCAGAAAATATTGTTTTAAAATGAAAAGTTAATTTATCAAAACATGTAAAGACAATGAAGGTAAAAAATCTCAAGTTAGAACATGTAGAAAACAAAGAGTGAACTAAACATCTGGTTTGTAGAATATCAGGCGGAGCTCGGCAGGCAAAGGTCTCGGCCCTCATATAGGCTCCAAGAGAGAGTCCATGAAGACAAAGTATTTATGTGCAAAGACATGCGCACTTACGGAAAGGACTGTAAGAGATGAAAAAGCCATTCTATATAATAAAAGCATAATATGCAATTCGACCAAACTGTGGAACAACTGGTCGGTAGGTGGTGGGGCTGTCGAGCAGGTGGTGCCAGGCCAGCCAAGGTGGATGGCAGTGAGCAGAAAGAGGGGACAGCTACCAGGGGACAGCAGCAACCAGCCATGGCAGAGAGATGATGGGGGGTGGGTGTGCCTGCTCCTGCCAGCGCTATCCCCTGAGTGGTTTGCCCAGTCTCCTCCTGCAGAGGGAAGCCAGATTGTGGCTTAGGTACACTCCCTATGGAGCAGGCCTAAGCCCTCAGTCAGACATTCCCTGAGGGCTCTCAGACTCCAAGAGGGTGCAGGCCGGGCTGATGGACACCCCTACCCCCAAGTGCACAAATTTTCATGCACCGGCCTCTAGCAAATAAAAAAAAAAAAAAGCAATTGGACTGAGTTGAAGATGAGGCTCCCCACTGGAGCAGGATGGTGAAGTTTCCAAATTGTAAACACAGAACATAAACATTTTCCTTTTTTCTTTCAAAACCTCTCCTATAGGGAAGAAGGCAATGCTAAGACATTTAGAATAATGCCTTCAGAAGAAAAGAAATATGAAGTATTTCTGGAAGATATTACGTGAATTTAATAATATTGATTCCTACACTTATTATGGATGAGAAATCCTGAAACCTGTAAAGGTAAAAAAGAGAATCTATAAAAAATTAAGTTTTCTAAAAAGAATTCCTTGAAATAAGATAATAGGTAGCTGGAGAAGAATATGGGCTTTTTAAATTGTATAATTAAAATATTACAAAATCATTTCTGCAGCTTGATGTCAGCTACATTTTTCAATGGAATAAAGCCTGCAGGACCTGTTTTTAACCAATGGTGGGAATTCTGCCAAGGGGCCGACACTGGGGTGACTAGACTGTCTATGCAGGGGACAGGGACGTTTACATTGTTCAAATAGGATCCTTCTGCACTTAAGCAAAGTCTGTCTGCTTTTACCTTCCTGTCCACTAGACACAATCAGTGTTGGTACTCACTGCTATGACAATAATACCTCATATGTTCCAATGAAACTCCCATGAACAAGGTCATAGCTGAATCTATACACCCCTTACTACATGGAAATGATCAAGCAAAAAAAAGCCACCTGACACTGGAGGAAAGAAATAATTTAAAAACCAAAACACCATGATAGGAAGAAAAGAAAGTGAACAAACAAAAGGGAAACTAGCAGAATTATCACTGAACACAGAAAGATTTTAACTATTTTGTATTTACATTTTTATAGAGATGAAAGGAGGCTCTGAAAAATAGAAAGTAATTTGTCTCTTTAAATTAAAAATATGATAAGACTAAAATTTAAAAAATGTACAAATATTGGATAGCAGAATTGTCATGGATAGAGATCATTTTGGTGATCTCTATCCACGACAATTCTGCTATCCAATATTTGGAAGGTAAAGCTAAAAAATTATCCCAATATAGAGTTTAAAAAGTCAAAGCAGCAAGAAATAAAAGGCACAAAGCAAAAGACATTGAGATTAGATCTCTAGTTGCCAATAGCCTTTTAAGATTCAGAGTGACATCAACTTCTCATCTAAAACACTGGATTCTAGAAAATAGTAAACAAGCATGAAAAATTTTGAACTAAAAAATCCTATCTCTATAAAATTTTGATTCAATCATGAGAAAAAGTAGACTTTTTAGACATCAGTGGAAAGAAAACGTATATAACTTACACTACAGTTTCCACAAAATGTATTCATTAACATACCCTCCAAAACTGATAAATTAATCTTTAAAATAGGAAGAATATATAATGAGAAAGTAGTTAACTTTAAATAGTTACAGATAATAAAGCTTTAGAATTCAATTCAGCTGTTAAAGCTGTGTTCTCTTCTTCAAAGATAAGGGTCCAAGAGGAAGATAATTATTTGAATCCTACCAGAATTCTAATTTTGCAGTTAACAATCCAGTGAGGACATTGTTAGGAAGTTCTATGTTAAATATAACAACTAGTAGAAGTCCAATCCATGAGAATAACCAAAGGATTAATTTAACAAATTCAAGTCAAGGAAAATTAATGAAGTGTAACAATGTTATAAAATTTAAGTAAATATATCCTGCATCTAAAATTGCTGTTAATTATACTCGATGGGGAAAATTAAAAGCATTTATTTTGAGGTCAGTGATAATACAGGGATGTCCACTTTCACCACTCTTATTTAAACTAATACTAGAAGTCCTAATTACAGCAACCAAACAATAAGAAGAGATAAAAGGCATCTAAAATGGAAAGAATGAAATAAAACTGATTTTTTTGCAGATGACATGATAGTGTCTATAGAGAACCCTAAAGATTTTACCAAAAAACATTGAAACTTAAACATAAATTCAGTAATTAGAAGAATAGAAAATAAATACACAGAAATTGGTTGCAATAATAAACTATCAGACAGGGAAATTAAGAAAACAATATCATTTACAATTGCACTAAAAAATAAAATATAGCTGAGACCGGTTTGGTTCAGTGGATAGAGCCTCAGCTTGCGGATTGAAAGGTCCCAGGTTCGATTCTGGCTGGGGGCATGTACCTTGCTTGTGGGCACATCTCCACAGTGGGGTGTGCAGGAGGCGGCTGATCAATGTCTCTTTCTCATCGATGTTTCTGACTTTCTATCTCTCTCCCTTTCTCTCTGCAAAAAATCAATAAAATATATATATTTTAAAACAATAAAAATAAAATATAATACCTATGAGTAAATTTAACCAAGAACTTAAAAGACCTGTATTCAGAAAACTATAGACACTGAAGAAAGAGATTGAAATAAACACAAATAAGTGGAAGCATATACGATGCTCATGGATAGGAAGAATTAAAATTGTTAAAATGCCCATACTACGCAAAGCAAACTATATATTCACCGTAGTTTCTATCAAAATATCAATGACTTATTTCACAGAACTAGAACAAATAATCCAAAAAAATTAAATGGTACCACTAAAGACCTCAAATATCTAATGGTTTTGAGAAGGAAGGACAATGTCGAAGGAATCATGCTACCTGAAGTGAAACTATGCTGCAAGGTCACAGAAATCAGAACAGCATGGTATTTACTGGCATTTTAATAGGCAGCTAGGTCAATGGAACAGAACCAAGAGCTTAGAAGCAAATCCATGCTTATATGGTCAATTAATATTTGACAAAGTAGTCAAGAGCATCCAATAGGGTAAAAACAATCTATTCAATATATACTGGGAAAATTGGACAAATGTATGCAAAAATATGACACTAGACTACCTTCTTACACCATATACAAGAATAAACTTAAAATGTATTAAAAAGTTAAATGTAAAACATGATGCCATAAAAACTGTAGAAGAATATATAGGCAGTAAATTTTCAAACATTTCTCATAGCAATATTATTTGATATATCTTTAGAGCAATGGAAACAAAAGAAAAAATAAGCAAATGGGACTACTTCAAACTGAAAAGTTTTTGCACAGCATAAGAAACCATCAACAAAATGAAAAGACAATCCACTGAATGAGAGAATGTGTTTGCTAAATGACATAGCTTATATGGATTAATATCCCAGTTATAAAGAACTTATAAAACTCAGCACACACACACACACACACACACACACACACACACACACACCTGAACAATCTAATTTTAAAAAATGATCAAAGGACCTCAATAGACATATCAACTATGACATACAGATGACCAAGAAAATATGCTAAATATCACTAATCATCAGAGAGATGCAAATTAAAACCACAATTAGATATCACCTCACACCTTTCAGAATAACTATCACCAACAAATCAACAAACAACAAATGGAGAGCATATGGAGAAAAGAAAACTCTCATGCAGTGATGGTGGGAATGCAGATCTGTGCAGCCACTATGGAAAACAGTATGGGGTTTCTTCAAACAAAATGGAACTTCCTTATGACCCACCAAGTTTACTTCAGGGAATATAGCTAGAAAATCCTGAAACACTGATTGAAAGAATATATGCACCCCTATGTTCATTGCAGGGATACTTACAATAGCAAATATTTGGAAGCAGCCCATAAGTAGATGAGTGGACATAAAAACTGTGGTATCTTTACATAATAGAGTATTAATAAATCATAAAAAATGATGGAAATCTTACCTTTTGCAATAGCATAGAGGAACCTGGAGAATATTATGCTAAGTGGAATAAGCCAGTCAGAGAAAGACAAATACCATATGATCCCACGTATATTTGTAATGTAATGAACAAAATAAATAAATATACAAAATGGAAACAGACACATAGATAGAGAAGACAGACTGACAGCTGCCAGAGGGGAGGGGTGTTGTGAGTCTCAGTTAAAAATATGAAGAAATTAAGCAAAAAACACAAAATACACACACACACACACACACAACACCTCATAGATCGACATTAGTATGGTGATTACCAGAGGGAAAGGGGGTAGGAGCAGGTAGAAGAGGGTAAAGAGGGATAAATGTAACAAAAGGATACATGGCTTGGCCATGAACACACAATACATAGATGATGTCTATAGAATTGTATGCCTGAAACCTATGTAATTTCATTAATCAATATCATCCCAATAAATTCAGGAAAATAAAAATACATATCTCAGCTGAATGGATAACAAAACATGATTCATATACATGCTGTGAATAGGAAAGACACACACAGAATGAAAGCAAGGAATGGGAAAGAGTTTTTCATGAAAATGGAAACCAAACCAAAGCAATACTTATAAGACAAAATAGCAATACTTATAAGACAAAATAGACTTTAAATCAAAGACTATAAGAAAAGACAAAGAGGCATAGCAATTCCACTTCTATGGGTATTTTATCAAAGAAAATTGAGAAGCCATATATTATTTGCAATAACCAAGACATGGAAGCCACTTGTGTCCATCGATAGGTGATGTATACAGAAGTGTGCACATACACAATGAAATTGACTCCACTATAAAAAACGAAATCTTGCCATCTGCATCAACAATATCCAGAGGTTATTGTGCTGAGTGAAAAAAAGTCAGAAAATCTGAATGCTTTGTGCTTTCACTTATATGTGTAGCATAAGAAAGTAAATGTACAAACAAGATAGAAACAGACTCACAGAGAAACTTGGACAGTTGCAGGATGGGAGAGGATGGGGGCTGGGTGAAAGGGAGGTAATGCACAGGTCAGGGAATATAGTCAATATTGTAATAATGATGTAGGGGGAAGATGGATGTGCGATTTATCATGGTGATCACTTCATAAGTTATATGCTGTCTAATCATGTTGTACACCTAAAACTAGTATAATATTGTGCATCAACTTTAATTGAAAAATAAAAGTATTTAAAATAATAACAAATAAATTACATTAAAAAGATAACTATAGAAAAGAAGTATAATGATCCTGATAGGGCATAGAGAGAACATACTGTAGCATCATTCAGCTTGTCCCAGGAGAGTGGCTAGCTTTCAAACAGAGCCAAACCCTGGTCCCCAGTTACAGTGTTTAAAGGAGTGTCTCTCCTGCTGGAAGAACGTAGCAGGATCTGACAGGCATCACCTTAGCACTTTTCAGCCACTATCCAATCTTGGTAAAGAGACCTCTGGTAACATCTGGTCTGGAAACATATACCAACTCGACCTTGTAGCTCAGGTAAAACATTGTGAATTTGCCCACCCTGGAAGGTCTGTGATCATGTCGTGTGTGACATATTCCAGAGGGAATATGAATACCTAGATGTTCAGTACCCCAACGCTTCAACATCTATTGAAGATGTGGCTTTTCCTTTACATTTGCAAACCAAAATCATTAAAATTTTCCATAACATTTCATGTATGATTATACATTATTGAAAATTATGTTGTACCAGAAGGAGCCCTGGTCTCTTTAGAATACACTTTCTGGAGAATGTCATATAAGAAAAGCAACTTCAACACTACATGTTAATGGAATCCACCACTGTTAGTAGGGAAATCCTGTTATAGTGCAGCAGTACATGCAAGACAAGGCCTTGCCTGGGACCCCTTAGGCACAGGGGCAATAGGAGGCCTGCTCACATCCCTGGTCACCAGTGAGCACAGTGCACAACATTTGCATGAAAGAGAGTTTTACAAGGAGACTAGTTTCAGGTTTCAGAACCACAAACACGAGACTAAATTCAGTTTTGCAGTAGAACTGATGAGGTAGAGCAGGTGCTGACAAGGTAGAGCGAGTGCTGATGAGGTAGAGTGGCTGCTGATGAGGTAAAGCAGGTGATGAGCCCTGAATCCAGGCCTCAGCAAAGGTGACTGAATGAGATGCTGCTGGTAGCAGAGACATCTAGAAGTGGGTGCTGTCTTCAACCTCTATTTCCTCATTTGGCAGCTGGCTGTGGAGGAGCCTGATGATAAAAGTGAACCCAAGACTTGGCAGACTTGTGGACTCCACAATCATTGTCTGGAGTAGAGCCACCTGATGAGGAACCCACATTACACTGTTTCACGGGCAAGACATTATTTTTGTTGTCTCAAGGCATTAAAAGTTCGTACTTATTACAGAATTCACCGTTACTCCATAACAAAGAAACTCATATATTTTCCAGAAGGTTTCTAAGATCTTGAAGTCATCCAAGGAGTGGAAACATTTGCTGAGGGGGAAGGGAGATTAATAGGGGTAGGGTGCATGAGAATCCCACCTGCCAGGTGGCCGCTGTGACGGAACAGTGTTCTATTTCCGTGGAATAAAGCCTTAGCCTCCTGCATGATTGCTCTACTGGTTGAGATAATTTCTCTTGTTTTTAACTTTACTCTGATGCACAGAAATTCTGATAACTATTTCTGACACATTACCAATGATGGTTTGAGACACTTTCTAGTTTTTGCCATTTACACTTTCTGGTCATTTACCTGAAGCATCAGTTGGCTGACTTTATGCTCCTCTGAGGGCAGGGGGCACTAGACTCGCCATGTGCAAGCTTGTGATTTCTCTCAGCCACAAGGAAAGTGTGGTATGTGCAGTTGTCAACTGAGCAACAGCCAGGAAGCCAGACCTCCCAAATACAGGAGGTGAAGCAGCTGGTCCTGCTCCCAGCAAAGATGTAAGGGCTCTCAGAAATGAAGAACCTGAAGAACCAGCTCCCAGTCTGTCACAGGCGTTAAGTTGGGGCACATTTTAAAGAAAAGTTAAAGTTTATTAAGCCAATAGTGGTCATCAGACTCATATTATTATTAGTAGTAGTACTCAATTATTTTGATTATTACCTTATCTAGAGAGTCTGAGTAAGTTTGGAGCAGGGCTTGGACAATTGTACTTTATACCAATTCCCATGGGCTTATAATGTACTCTACCACTGCAGTGAGCTATAAGTATAACACATAAGCATCCATGAAAAGGTGGCATAAAGGCTGATATAAAATATAAATGAAGGTATTTTGTTCTGATGTTAAATAGAAAATGGAAACACATAGCATTTAAGGGGAAAACACATATTACCTGACAGAAGGCACCTTGTACACCGAGCCTCACCAGGTAATCGGCCACAGAAGGCCACACATCTGCTATCAGGCTTAGCTGGATGAGGAAGACACTCCATTTACGAAGTCATGTTGGGGCACTGGTGCAGAGACAGAATAGATCTGGGGAAGCCAATGATGCAGAGTGTGGGGCTGGCCAGCCTTTGTGGGCACATGGCACCCAGCATGGCCAGGTTGGTTTCATAGAGTCTGTGTGAAGATCCAGTGCAGGCAGAGCAGTGGGCATGACTGGGGGAGGGTGGGGCCAACGGGGAAAAGGGGCATCAGTTGACAACTGCACATACCACACTTTCCATGTGGCTGAGAGAAATTACAAGCTTGCACATGGCTAGTCTAGTGCCCCCTGCCCTCACAGGACCATAAAGTCAGCCAACTGATAACTTCAGGTAAATGACCAGAAAGTACAAATGGCATTTTCAACAATAAAGATAAATTTAAAAAAATAAAATGGCAAGCCAAAACAAATAACAAAAACAATAAAAACCTAAACTTGTGGCCATTGAATAAATACTTATGAAATAAATAGAATAAATGGCAATTGAAACATTTTAAAGGCTTGTCAAACATTGATTTACAAAAGTGCAGGTTTGAATCTTCAGGTCTAAAACAGAGCACCCACACCACCACTGCAGAGCTGGTCTAAAGAAAAGGTGGGTAAGAATTGTCTCGCTCTGTGCATCATGATAAGGACTTTATTCATAAGCTAAGACTCTACTTGCCCATGAGGAGCACTCAACTATATGTAAACTTATATATAGTATATCTTTACATCATATATTTACATATTCTGATATATAGCAGCTCCTCAAGTAATATCTTTCACTCAACATAGTTTTGTTAAATTTTGATGAGAAAGAAGTCACTTTCCAATTGGGATGGAGTTTGCATGTTCTCCCTGTGTCTGTGTGGGTTTCCTCTCACACACAGCATTGCACACGTAAGTGGCCTGCATGTGCATATTGTCCCAGCTGGAGTGAGTGTGGGTATGGCTGAGTGACAGCTCTGATGCTTCAACCTTGCACTGCAGTCAGCAGTTTGGAAAATCACCTCCTTGCTTGTTTCTTTTGGCCTTTCTTAAATGTCTGCACAACTTACATTTATTTCAACATTTAGCATTGAAGGGACTTTATTTGGAAGTTTGGTGATGTTTTGTGGCCAGAACTATGCTGTAGGAACTTACCTCTTATTTACGTTGTCTCTGGCAAAATTGGTTTCATTATACTTTGTATTGCTTAACGTCACCATCTCTAAAAACCTGCTGACGACGTTACACAAGGATTTACTGTATCTGATATGTTGGCCCTTACCTTCCTTGGAGGAATGAAATTATGGGTGAAAGTTCCAGCCCTAGGAACTCATTGGTATGCCCATTCTCCTTGATAGCACCTGCAGGCAGTGGACTCTCAAAGAATATAGGTGTTAGAGAATAAATAACACACTTCCCACGGACAGTATGACTTCCAGCCTCATTCATTTTTTCTACTTCTTTTAGACTCCTGCTTTGGGATGTGAGGGCTCACCTCTATCACTCATGGAGAATGCCACGGTTCCTGAGTTACCTGGTTAGGGGTGTTCTGATTGTAGAATCCAGACACTTTCCACACACCCTGGTTCTTTCCAATATTTATTCCTTGGGTGTCCATGTTTTGTGAGCAACTTAGGGGACTGTACAGAAGCCCCTCCTGGTCTACCACCACCTCCTGCTCCCTCTCTTTCCACCCCAACTTCTCCCTGAAAATGTAGATTCAGTGATGTGGCCGAGTAGCTCCCCTCAGTTCTTGCTCTAGTGCAGGTCACCCACTGCTTAGCACCCACTCCAGGGCAACCTTGCTTACTTACAAGTTCATCTCAGCTACCCTACCAAGGCTCAGAGAAGCCCTTCTGTGATGGAATATGCAAAAAAAGAGTGAGATTTCTGTGGTGTGGCTCAGGGTGTGCCCTTGGAGGAATACCACCTGCTTTTTGGGTGAAGGGTTGTGTCAGGAGACACAGGAATGGGGGAGGGTGCCCACCAGCCTCAGTCAGCACAGCATCCAGGAAACAATGAAAAAGCATCAACAATCATTCCATAAACTGAGGCCTTTGTAAACACGGCAAATGTCACCGGCTCCTGGCAATGCTGCCCAGGGCTACTCTACTGAAGGCATCACCACAGGCAGGTGGTAAAGCCCAGCTGTGCTGTTCTTTGAAATAGCAAATGGCATGCGAGTGGCCATGAGAGTTCAGACCCATATGTAAATTAAATGTGATAATAAAATGGGAGGCTGTGATCCACTTTCTCTTAAGGGCCATTCTGCTGAGGTCAGCCTGGGTCAGTCAGGTAGAGCTGGGTGGAGGTGAGGTGCAGGGAGAGCTGGATGGAGGTGAGGTCAGCCTAAGTCAGGCAGGTAGAGCTGGGTGGAGGTGAGGTGCAGGTAGAGCTGGGGTTGTGGGGGGGTGGGTTGGGTGGGAACAGGGCCAGACTCTTGCTCACCCTCAGGTGCTAGATTCAAGTGAATACCTGCAGTGGGGGTTATTTCTGGCTTCTTCAACTGCCTTTGCCTTGCTTGCTGCAACTTAGGTTTTCAAGCCTGAAACCCCTGTTTTCTCTGATCTCTGGTCCCCCTACTGAGCAGCTTAGCACAGTAATCTCGCTCAGGTGGTTCCACGTCTCTCCCTCCCTTGACTGGAATCAAGCCCCTGGTTCCTGGTGGCTTACCTCTAGTTTCTGGCTCTGAAGTGTCTGCCCTACACTCATCATGTTTCCACCATGACAATGGGTCTAAGCGGTAGGCCTGAGGATGCTGCCCTCACCTTTAAACGCCCCTGCGGCATCAGGATGAGCTCTGAGAACAGATCCAGTGCCTTGCCTGCAGTTCCCTCCTGCCGGGTTAGATCCCACCTGCTGCCCAGTGCCCAGTGCAGGCTTCCACCTGACCCTGCATCCCTGTAAGGGAACTACAGCTCCCTTCCCTATGCCATGCTGACAAGCTGAGGGACCCCACCAGTGCATGATCCATGCACCAGGCCTCTAGTATGTATATAAGATCTTTGATTAATCTGTTTCTGCCCTCCCCTCTCTCCCTTCCCTCTGAGATTCATCAATCTGTTCCATGTTTCCATGGCTGTGGTTTCTGCTCCTGCATTGAGCATCTCCCCACTGGTGTCAGTGGGCTACTGGCCATTCAATTAGGCATATATATATATATATATATATATATATATATATATATATATGGAGAGTTCTCTCCTCTTCTGTGATTAAAGAACCAGGTCACCTCTCCAGGGCACAGACAGAGCACATGGGGCCAGGGGTAGCCCTCATGTTATGCTCTCTGCACTTACTATTGTGCTAAGCAGAAGCAGCAGCTGCCCCAGTTCACCCCACCCAGCTCAGCACCAGCTGTGGGCTAAGTCCTCAAAGAAGTCCCTAGGCTGCCGGACCTGGATCCATGCTAACTTTTCTCCTGGGATTCCTGCTGGAGGTTGGACAACTATCCAAACTTAGAAGGAATTGATGGTGATAGCATTGGAGTGTGAGGGGGAACAGGTTTTTATTTCTCTTGAGGAATTGGCTATACCTAGTGCATACGAAAAGGATTTGATGGCTGAGTTCATTGAATGAAAGGTATTCTATTTCATAATGACAGACTGCAGGCCTGGTTAGGAGCCCTGGTAAGGAGATGGATATAATAACAGACATTCAGTGGAGGGCTGCTCATGTGAATGGTGGAACACAGTGCAGAGAGGAGCCACATCTGAGTCCACTGGGAGCAACTGAGGAGAGGTGGGCAGAGGACATGGAGTCATTCCCTAGATGTGAGCTGAGATCAGAATGTGCTCTGCACTGAGGCACAGATACCATATCCTGTGCCTGGGATGATGGGGATCTAATACAAGTTTGTGTCAGTGGGTACTTTTGTTGTTGCTTTAATTTATTGATTGATTTGAGAGAGACAAACATGTGTGTGTGGATTGGTTGGCTCTTACATATGCCCTGAGAGGAGATGGAACCCAAAGCCTTGGGTATCAGAAAGGCCCTCTAACCAGCTGAACTACATGGCCAGAGCCTACCTACCAATGGGTTTTGTTTGTTTGTTTGTTTGTTTGTTTTCTATTTGTTAGATTTTTGTTTATTATCTGATCAATTGTTACTGTTCTAAAAGGTGAATGTTAGAAGAAGAGGGCCACGTCCATATTGGTCAGTGATCTCCAGAGAAGCAGCAGCCACTGTGCCAGGGCTCATGAAGAGAGATGCAGCCAGAAGCTGGCTCCTACAAGGGTGGAGGCCTGGGAATCCACAGCCTGTGGTGAGGCCAGGGGATAGGGTGCCAGGGAGAGCCATCCCCTTCCAATCTGGAGGCTGTCAGTGGGCAGGACTCCTCTCTGTTCAACAGAGGTAGGGGTTGCTTCCCATGAGACCTTCTGAGCACTGGGTGAGGCCACCTGCATCCTGGAGCATAATCTCTCTTCCCCAAAGTCCATAAACGTAGATGTTCATCTCATCCAAAACTCCTTCACAGATAGACCCAGAATAACGTTTCACCAAAACCTGAGCACTGTGCCAGCTGAGTTGACATAAAAATTAATCATCACTGGTCTATAAAAGGCCTATCTAGAGTTCGAAGGATGTGTTTTATCTTTTGGGTAATATGAAGCCTTTGAATGTTCTGATTAAATAATGAGCAAACCAATCATTCATAAAATAGAATTTTATTGCAGAGCAAGAATATCAAACTTGCGGCCGATGGGCTGCATGTGGCCTACAACAAATATTTTTGTGGCCCAGCCAATATAATGGTAGGTAAAAAATGTTTTAATAAAAATTTTGTAACTTAATTTTTGCAATATCCTATTATACATAATTATTAATAACAAACTAGTTCGCTAATGACTAATGACTATAATCATGCTGCATTCATATCCCTTATATGTCTTATGCACAGTCACACCATTTCTCTCCACTAATAATAGCAGCAAATATTTTAGCAACCGATTGCCATGTCATTGGTCTTGGACTGACTTGTTAGGTGTGCACAACATGAACTATTTCATTTTCAGAGAACAAGAAAAATAGGTTTATTTGCCCTAAACAGTTTGGCTCAGTGGATAGAGCATCAGCCTGCAGACTGAAAAGTTCTAGATTTGATTCCAGTCAAGGGCATGTACCTTGGTTGTGGACACATCCACAGTAGGAGGTATGCAGGAGGCAGCTGATATATATTTCTCTCCCATCCATGTCTCTAACTCTCTATCCCTCTTCCTTCCTCTCTGTAAAAAATCAATAAAATATATTTTAAAAAAAAAGAAAAATAGGTTTATTTTCATTATGCTTATTAATTCAGTGTATGGTAAGTTAATGTTCAAGGAAAAAACATTCATTTTTATTAAAATGTTATTTTATGTTGATGATTACTCATTTATCTCAGGTTTTTGTATTTAGCATGTATCTATCAAAATAAACCTATAAAATAAACCTACATTTCTATGAAAATCGAAGCTTTTGTGTGTTTTTTTGTGGTCCACATAAATGTAAACCTTGTTTATTTGGCCGTGTTAGCCTTTGAGTTTGACACACTTGTTGTAGATGATGCCTACATTTTTATTTTATTTTATTTTTTTACATTTTAAAATACAATTTTATTGTTTAAAGTATTAAAAATATTAGTACATATGTCTCCTTTTTTTCCGCTACTGAACTCTCCCCGGCCTTCCCCATTCCCCAGTACATGCCCTCACCTGTCCCCCCTTCCTACCCCCTTTCCCCCGCCAATGCCCTGTATCCATTACATACATGCATACAAGTCCTTCGGTTGATCTCTTACAGGCACCCCCCACAACCCTTCCTGCCTTTTCACTGTAGCATGACAGTCTGTTCATTGCTTCTTTGCCTCTGCATCTGCTTCCCCCATTCTCCCTCATCCCCGATTCTTGTCTTTAAAAACATCTTGCCTTTGTAGGCTAGAAATAAACTTTTAAGAGAAAAAAAAAAGTTTGAGTCCCAATTTCAATGTCCAATTGTTCCGAGTCCCAGTTTCAATGTCAAACAGTTCCTTATATGTACACATCATCAATGGTATCTGGATAGTGGACATATGGTGGCAATGCAGGTCCGACCCTCTCTGGTTTGGTCCTAGGCAACCTGTAGCAATACACAACTGCTAACTGCTCGCATGGCAAGGCATGTCAGTATCTTCCATCTCTGGACTGTTTCTCCTCTTGTTTTCATGGTTGGAGCAGACCTGTCAGTTTCTCTCTGTTGCAGGAGTCCATTTGGTCTTGGAGTTGTTTCCTGAAAGTATATAAACATTCTCGACCAAAAGTTAATAGAGGAATCTTTTCTATAAAATTGACTTGGGGTGCTTTTTATTTTTGCCTACCCGATTTTTTTTTGGCTTATTTTGACACCATGTGTGTTTTTTGTGGGTGTCCTGCTGTTAGTATTACAAATGAAAATTAATTTTCTAAAGTAAAAATTTTCTAGATGTAATTTACTCACCAAATATTTTTCCTTACATGATATTATCCTACTATTTCCCCCCTTTTATTTGATTAGTGGAGAATTTTGTAAAATTTTAATGCAATCTTGATAACTTTAAATTTTAATTTTTTTGTACACAAATATGCCTGTTTTATGTTCATTGCATGTTAAGCAATTTTACCATGAGATGAGCTACCAATAGAAATTTTAGTTAATACTTTAGAAACAGCTTTTTGTCCATTACACTTAAATTTTCTTGGGTGTTCACTTATTTCAATTCGCCAATTTAAATTAATCTGAAAGCTTGATTACTCTTTTACTGTCAAATTTAATACTCTACCACCAATCTTAGATTACCCTGTAAATATTAGTGGAAAAATTGATTTGCATTTTTGAATAGGTACTGAGCATTACTAGTGCTAGGCTAAATTTAGATACAGGGAAGCTGCTGTCGGCAAGTTTCTGTCTGTTACCTGGGTCCTGATCTGAGTTGGGCCACGTCTCTGTCTGTTACCTGAGTCCCTGTCTGTGCTGAGCGTGGGAAGCGAGGTAGCCATGGGGGCAGGAGACCTCCCTCAGAAGGGGTGAGGGTTCAGAATTGAACAGAACTTAATGACATCAACTGAGACAAATATAGAATAAAAAATAGAATTTTGTCACACTGAGTTAAAAATAGTAATGTGACAGCAGAGATGAATATGCATGATGCATTGAAATGCTGGTGAGTATGTGTGTGAGTGTATGTATGCGGGGGGGGTAGGTTAGAAAATACATAAATTTTGGAATTGTTAGTATATATTTGGCAGCTAATTCATGTATTTATGGGGCATAGAGAATGCAATAAGAGCTGAAGTGGTACCCTGGAGAATACCAACACTGATGTAGTAAGAGAGAGCAGAGAAAAGGTAAAGGTAGAATTATTTTAAAAGTACCTAAAAGGTGAATAACCATAAATGGTGAATAACCATAAAATTTCTTTTGGAATGTGGAACAGACAATGGACATTGACTTAAAGGAGATTAGTAAATTATAAACAAAATACAGTTACAAATATCTTCTTACATTGCTGGAAACTGAATATTGTCTTACTAATAGAAAGATGTGGACAGGAAACCTGGAAGGCTGGTTAACAATCTTAACTGCTCTAACCACTCACTGTTTAGTTGAAACATTAACTGAAGCAGCCTCCACCTCTGTTTGTCTGATGTATTTTTGTTATTGGAATTTCCTGCCTAAAGGCTATGGGTATATCTTATAGTCTTAATAAAAGGGATAGCAAGGCTAAAGCAGTATGATATCCTCCCACTAGAAGTGGGCTCTCACCTGGCCCTCAATATTCCCAAATTAATACTTTTCTAGTCTCTTTTCATTTGTGTGCGGCCTTCTCCAGAACCTGAACCCTGAACTGGAACCTGAACTGGAACACTGAATCATGCAGGACGTGAAAAGGGTTCCCATATTACATGTGTGCATAAAAGTAGAGAACTGAAGGAGGAAGACAGAGGTGGACAGGTGACAACTTTGAGCATAAAGGGAGCTGCTACCCCCGGGTCAGTGTTGCTCAATGGGTTGTGCATCCTCCTGATTCCAGGTTGTGAACTGGTTCCTAGCATGGAAGAGGTGGTCAATTGGTTTCTCTCACATCCATGTTTCTCTCACTCCCTTTCTCCTGCTCTCTCTCTAGGAGCCAATTTAAAATATATATTTTCTTTATTTTAAGAAAGCTGTTACCATTTCCCAAAGATCAGTGCAAAAAGTAGAAGAAAGAAAATATCTGATAAACACTGAAAAGCAGAGGTGGTAAGAAAAAGTAGACATCCTATCAGAAGAATCATTCAAAAATAAAATGTACAAGGAGTAGAGAGAGCTTACAGGACTTTCTATAACTGAGGGCAGGTGCATTGATTCATAGTCCCTTCCTTCATTTCCAGGTGAAAAGCCCTTGTTAACGTAACACCCCTGGCCTTTCTCTGTCTCCTCATGTACCCTTCCCCCATAGTGAGTGGCGTGACTTATCTGAGTGATATACAAAGAAAGAATACACTTGGGGATGGTGCCGAGCCTCCTTCTCTCTTTGAGGAGCAGGCTCTGCCAATACAAACACAGGCTTTCTGCTGCACTCTGCCACAGCACCTGAATGGATGTTCCATCCAATCCTAGAAATAAGTGCTGGGCCATGATCTGCACATACCTGCCCCCTCTCTAGTGCCATTATGATAGATAAAGAAGAACTAGTTTGATATTCCTTCTGATAATTTTTTGTCTTAATGTGCAACAAAATCAGCAAGCTGTGCATGAAGAAGAGGTGCTGTTATTAGGTACTCAACCCCTAACAGCAATTCCAGGGGAGGCAGCATGTGCATGTTCTGTCATCCATGTTCTGTAATCCATGCCCTGACGGGGTTGCCTGCAGACATCTCATGGCCCACACTCCCATGAGAAGCACCGGTAAGTCAAAGCTAATTAATAATTATAAACAAGAGCCTCTGACCTCTACAGTCTTTATTTCTTTTCCTAAATGATTATGCAGTGGGAAAATGTAGACAAAACAGGACTCTAACATACTCAATTAAAAACATTAATATTTAATATATAAGATGAGCTCCTGGAAATCAATAATAAAAAAGATAATAATCAGACAGAAAATGGGAAATAATGTGGATGAAGCATTTCAGATAAAAGGAAATAAAGTGGCCAGTTAATGGACAAAATTGTCTCAATCTCATTCATATCAGAGAATGCAAATGAAATTGCAGTAATGCCTTTGGCTTACAAAGATTAAAAAGTTGGTGATAGCTAATGCTAAGAGGGTTCAGGGAGACAGACAATATCTATTGAGTTTTGCTGGGATATAAATTAAGGAATCCTGTTTTGATAAGTGATTTAGCAGCAGTATCAAAATATTAACTGTGCATATTCTTTGTCCAAGCAATTCCATGCATAAAAATGTGTTTTTAACATATTTATATGTAATATCAAACGTGTATGAGCAATAATGTTTTTTTCAGCATTGTCAAAAACAGTCGTAGTAGTACTTAGTAGAGCTTGTTTAAGAAAATTATGATACAACTACATTGTGTAATATTCTATCACATGGTCTTTCAAACTAGGAAGATATTTCAATGTGAATCTTGACACCTGTGGCTGGATAATCTCTTGTTGTGGAGGCTGTTCTGTATATTGGAGGTGAGGCTAACCCATTGAACCCTTTGAGCATGCCCCACCCCCAACCCAGTGCTCCACCACCCTATTATCTGTGTCCATAGGTTATGCACATATGCATACAAGTTCCTTGTTAATCTCTTCCTACCCAGCAATCCTCCCAATCCCCCCTTCCCTTTGAGATTCTACAGTCTGTTCCATGCTTCTATGTATCTGGATCTATTTTGCTCATCAATTAATTTGATTCATTAGATTTCACATGTTAGTGACATCATGTGATACTTGTCTTTTTCTGACTGGCTTTTTTTGCTTCTTTTTCATTCATTCATTTATTTATTTATTTATTTATTATCTTTTATTATTTTGTTATTAATGTATTACATGTATACATCCTCCCATTGCCCCCCAACCCTAATCCCATGCATGCCTTAACCCCCACCTCCCTAGTATCTTGTGTCCATTGATTATGCTTGTATGCATGCATACAAGGCCTTCCATTAATCTCTTATCTACCTCACCTCTCCCTAACCTTCCCATCTAATTTGACAGTTTGTTTGATGTTTTACTGCCTCTGTAACTATCTTTTTGTTCATCAGTTTATAATGTTCTTTATTATAAATAAATGAGTGAGATCATATGCTATTTTTCTTTCATTGACTGGCTTTTTTCACTCAATATAATGTTTTCCAGTTCCATCCAGGTTGCTTCAAATGGTAAGAATTCCTTCTTTATTATGCCAGCAGAGTATTCCATTTTGTAGATGAACCCTAGTTTTCTGATCCAGTCATCTGCTGACAGGCACCTAGGCTGTTTTCAGATCTTAGCTATTGTAAAGTGTGCTACTATGAACATTGGGGTGCATATATCCTTTCTGATTGGTGTTTCTGGTTTCTAAGGATATATTCTTAGAGTGGGATAACTGGGTCAAATGGGAGTTCCATTTTTAGTTTTTTGAGAAAACTCCATACTGTTCTCCACAGTGGCTGTACTAGTCTGCATTCCCACCAGCAGTGCACGAGGGTTCCTTTTTCTCCACATCCTCGCCAATACTTATCGTTTGTTGATTTGTTGATGATTGCCATTCTGACAGGTGTGAGATGGTATTGCATTGTCATTTTGATTTGCATCTCTCAGATAATTAGTGACTTTGAGCATGTTTTCATGTGTCTCTTGGTCTTCCTTTGTCTTCTTTCAAAAAGATTTTATTTAGATTTGTTGCCCATTTTTTTATTGGATCATTTATTATCCTTTTATTAAGTTGTATATGTTTCCTGTAGATGTTGGAGATTAAAATTTTATTAGTGATAACATTTGCAATTATGTTCTCCTATGTAGTGGGTTTTCTTATTGTTTTGTTGATGGTTTCTTTTTCTGTGAAAAAGCTTTTTATTTTGATGTAGTCCCATTTGTTTATTTTCTTTATAGCTTTCATTGTCCTAGGAGTAGTATTGGTGAAGAAGTACTTTTGGCATATGTCTGAGAATTTGCTGCCTGTGGATTCCTCTAGTATTTTTATGGCTTCCTACCTTATGTTTAAGTCCTATATCCATTTTGAGTTTATTTTTTGTGTATGGTGTAAGTTGGTGGTCTAGTTTCATTTTTTTGCATGTATCTGTCCAATTTCCCCAACACCATTTATTGAAGAAATTGTCTTGATTCCATTGTATGCTCATGTCTCCTTGTGAAATATTAACTGAGCATACAGGGGTTAGCACTTAGTAAATATCTAAATGCTGTAAATAGTAGGGTTCCAAATCATAGTTTCACACAAGCAAAAAGAGCATGTTATAGAAGAATAAGTGGAGCGCATTTTAATGCACTACAAGGGAATGTGTGAGCATGTGCATGCTTGTGAATGGGGCAAGCATGGAAAGAGCACAGGAAGGTGCGCCCACGGCCCTTTGTCATCAGTTTCCTCTGAGTGAAGAGAGGGCATTGGGAGCTTCTTTAAAAATGTCTTAGTGCTCTAACTAAAGGGAGCTGAAAATCACACTTCTCTACAAGTAACAGAACCTTGTATATAGTGATCTGAGCAAGTTCAGAAGCCACCAGAGCAGATGTGGCTGGGCACAGTGCTTTCCAGGATCAAGGTCCCATGTCTCATCTTTGGCGGCTTGTGTGCCATCACAAATGCTCATTAGACAGCTGTTCTACTTTGAGCGTCAAATCTTCCTTCATGAAAGGGAACTCTGGACAGCAGGTGCCAGAGATTCTGAGTTCATCCTCTCCAGTGATAGATCATTGGCCAGAATATGTCACACCTACCTACAAGGAATCTATTTTTTAAGCTGGCATATTACCAACTTAAACAAAATTAATAGTAAGCAGCTAAAATTTTTGCCACCTTGTAAAATGTTTTGAGAAAGAAGAAAAAGAGAAGGTAGAAATGAGAGGAATGGAAACAGTGAAGGAAGAAAGGGATGAGGGTGGAAGGAAAGGTGAAAGGGACACAGAACTTGGAGACAATAGATGGGTTTGAGTCCTCTGTCATAACTTCCATGCTTTTGCTTGTAAAACATATATCTTACAAGATGGCTGTAAAGATTAAATAATATCATTTATTTAATAATTCTTAGAACAGTGATTGCATTTAGGAAGTGCCAAGAATGGTGGATTTTCCCTTCCTGTGACATCTACAGCCTGTAAATATTAAAGCACTCAGCTGCACACATTTTGGCTTTCTGCTTGTTCCATACTGCATCTTGAGGAAACAGTTTCTGTTCTTTGATGGCAGCGATTCCTTAGAGGATTCCTTAGAGGATACAATTACCTTTCATTCCACATCTAGGTTCATTGGACAACACACACCTGCTGCCCTGGACACTGGTGGACTGTGGACACAGCAATTCTGTACGGAGGTGAGAATGAGCCTTCAAAGTAAGAGTCAAGTGAAAGAAAAACAATGAGTTTGTGAAGGTAATCTCCCAGAACATAAGCAGGCTTGACCTGCCTGGATTGTTTATGAGGCGCTCAGCATGGGAAACAAAGGACAAAGGGGAGTTCAGAAGGAAACAAAGAGAACTGTGTAGTCTTTGAACATTTTGCTGAATAGACTGTGCTTATGTGCAATGGGAGCTATGGAGAACAGGAATCTTTGCGTGTGCGCACTCGCACAGAAACACACACACACACACACACACACTTTTCCAAGGCTGATGAAATCTGATTGCTTGCTTTTTTTAGACTTTCTGCTTCAGTTTCTCCCCCAAACACAGACCGGTCTCTGCCTCACCCTTCATTAAACATGTTCTCTGTGCGTCCTGATCCCTCTTTTGGATATTTCTGTGTCCCCACTGCTGGGCTTCACAGCTTTGCCTCTTCAGTCATTAAATCATTTGCTGGTCTTGCTGTTCATAACTGCACTTCCCAGTGCTTCCCCCTGTGGCCCACCATCTGTGGATGACTGAGCAAAGCTCCTCACCCTTCTCCTCATAGTTCCTCTGTGCCTCCAGGTCACCAAGCAAAAGGTGTCTATTAATTTCAGACGCACTGTTCTTTTTCATCATTTAATTCAGGAATATTCTTATTTACTATAAGTTACCTGAGGTGCAAAAAGGTGAAGGACCTTGACCAAGGTACCATGGCTTGTAAATTTCAGAGACTGGACAAAGAACTTGTTCTATTTCCAAAGCCACAGTCTTTCGCAATGTTGCTTGTTGGCTGGACATCATGCCTTGGAAAGTGGTAGACTCCCTGCCTTTCTCAACAGCCTGTGTCCCAGCTGCTTTTACAGCCCTTTACTGAAACCCTGGCTGGAAGCTGTAGGAAGCCGGCATCAGGTCAGAATGATGTTTTCTGGCCAGTGGAGTTGAGAAGGGGTGAGAGCCAGTGCTGTGATTTCTGTGTTTTAATATTCACTTAACTTTGTTGGCAGTAATTATATTTCATTCATCCTATACCAGCTGGTATTTACTTCATTCTCAATCAAGCATCAACAGAGCATGGGCTGCAAGACAGAAATATTACTCTGGCGAGTATGAATATTTCTCAATAAATAATCTATCAAAGATGCTGAGCACCAGCTGTGGGGTCTCTCCTATGCCTTGTATTCTCAAGCCATCACTCAATGCCGGTAACTATAAAGTTTTCCATACTTAATGCAATACTTTTCAGAAATTGCAAAATTCCAAAGATCTTTGGGCCAGGACATCTCTATAATTTTTCACACTATAAATAATAAATCTATATCATCTGTATTATTATCTATGTGATTTTTAAAGAACTTATTCGTTCAACAAATGTGCATTGGGAAAACAAAATATTTTGAGGTTTTAGTGGTTCAGAGTAAAAGCTCTGGTCTCAGGCTCAACCCTTCATATGTAAACTAGTGACGTGGTGCACGAAATTCATGCACATTAAAAGGGGATTATTAGAGGAAATAATTTAATATTGCTATTTGCCCTTTCTTTATAATAGAAGTGTCAGAGATGAAAGAAAATTAGTAAAATGTATATGAAAACCTTCCTCCTGTCAGAATCTGGGGCGCATCACAGGACTCAGAGCTAAGTCCCTGCTCACCCACATGTACTTCAAAATCGTGTGAGACCCAGATCTGGCCGTGCCCCACTTACCCCACATTAGGCTAGATCCAGAACCAGTCAGTTCCATCCTTGTCAAGCCCTGCCAGGCAGGAGGAATAGTCTCAGGTCTCCTAGCCCAGTGCCAAAATGGGGGCAAGGCCTGAGGTCTCCTGTCAAGCCCAGACAGGCAGGGGGGTACAGCCTCAGGTACTGAAAGAAAATGAACTCCACTCCATCTTGTCCTATAGGGCTGGGCCCCTGCCTAAACCCCCTCCCTTTTCTGGGAGTGGCCACAGGTGGGCCAGCAATTTCTTAACTTCACCTATCCCCACCCAAATGGACCAATGAAGCTCCAGGAACACAGCGAGGGTCCTAATTAGGCTAAACCACAGGAAGACCCTAATTCAAGTGATCATCACTTTCCTAAGCCCCTAATTATCCTACCCCATAAAACTCATTGTTCCCGCCCCACTCGCTCTCTCTTCTCACTGCTGCGCCAGAAAGAGGCTGAGAGCCAAACCCGGGTTTGAATAAAGACTCTTTGCTTTTGCATCGGAAAAGGCTCCTTAGTGGTGGATTATTGGGGACCCTGAACTCTGGGCATAACAGTCCCCTGGCCTGGCACTGGGACGAGGGGAGCAGCCTGAGGTCCCCTAGCCCAGTACCAGGAAAGGAAGAACACCTTGAGGTCTGTCAAGCCTCGCCAGGCAGCGGGTGTGGCTTCAGGTCCCTTGGCAATGGGGTGGGGAGTGCAGCCTGAGGTCTCCCAGCCTGTTGCCAGGGCAGGGGGCATGGTCTGAGGTCTGCTGTCAAGCCCCAGGGGCTTAGGGTAAGGTATAGCTTCCTGTCCCTGCAGATTGCTCCTTAAGGCTCCTTATGGGAATTTGGCTCAGCTGTGGGTACAGCCATCTTTGTGATAGAGTGATGATCAATTAGCCTATTCCCTCTTTATTATATAGGATGGTAATAAAAACAGTGCCTCACAATTTTTACATGACAATTAATTAGATAAATTGTTGTGTTTTTTTCTGCCATATCAGGGATGTTTTGTCAGTGGTATTGTCTCACATAGAACAACTGCTTAATTCATTCAACAAAGTTTTTTTATATTGAAAAAAAGATAACAATTATTGAGTATTTCTTCTGTTTAAAGTCTCCCAGTACTTTGTTTTCTAATTAGCCAGCAAGTCACCCCTATGAACTGCATACTATTAGTATCCCTGCTTTATAGATGCGGAACATGGGTCAGAAAACTTATCACTTGCCCAAATGGTGTGGCTGGCAAGCAGCACAGAAGGATGAGAATTCAGACTGTCTGACTCCATGATATGCCTTTGAAATACTATCCTACCCCATGCCAGGGGATGGGCACAGGGAATGAAAGGCAACTGCTGTGGACAGATGCATACTTCAGGCCCATACAGGTCACCAGAGACAAAGGGCCCTCTGGTGAAATAGTAGGTTTCCCAAGAGGCAGTGATTAGTTGAGGTTTGATAAGTGAGGAGTCCTGGGGAGGGGGTGGAGGAAGTGGCGCTCCTTTTCAAATGCACAAAGACAGGAAAAGACAGCAATTTGCTCTCCCCAGCTGGCACTGGGATGGTGAAGGCCAGCAGAGACAAAGATCAGCCTGTGAGGCAGGCACACTCAAATCACGGGAGACTGGACACTAAGTAAGCTTCTGACTTTTACTGGAAGGCAGTAGTGAAGGTCAAAGTGCATTTGCATCTTAGAGAAGTTCATCCAATTCCTAGTCAGTTAACAGATCCTGTGGAGATTGGTGAACTTGAGACTACAAGAACAGTTCCTTTCTGGTGGTGAGGCCTAAACCATAGCAGAGGTGATGGTCATGGACATCAGCATACAGGGAAGAGAGAGATAAACCCCTCAGGTCTGAGTAAAACTAAGTTAAACATCAAATCTCTGTACAGGTAAAGAGATATTTCTTTCTTTCTTTTCTTTTCTTTTCTTTTTTTTTTTTTTAACAAACATAGAACTTCATAATAGCAAAATCTCAGGATAAGGGATCAGCCACCAACAGGCAGGGACACAAGAGTGAGATAAAGGACAGATATCCCCAGTGGTGACAACAGAAGTAATTCGGGGTGTCAGCAAGATTCTCCCCACCAGTGGCCTTGACTAAACAGTTTTTAAGCTAAGGCCATGTGCCTCAAGGCTAACAACTCAGACACTGTACATTGGCCTCTGCAGCTACAGAGGCAATGGCTGAATTGAATTAAATGAGAAATTCTTGTTCTTATTTTAGTAAATAAAGAAAATTATATCTTAAAATCAGTCGCCAGTCAAAATGATTAATACTAATAACTTCTCATGAAATAATTTAACCCACTTGAATTAGGGGATCTGGAATCCTTCCATTAAACTATTATCAACATAAAAATCATTTTCATATCATTAATAAGATTCTGTTGGGCAATTGCATTAAAAATGTTTTATGCATTAAATATTGAAATAGATGGTATTCTCAGAGATGGCTGCCAGATTATCTACCCATGAAGTGTCAGAACTGTTACTGTTGTAATTTGCAGTTACTAATGTTAACAATAGAAAGGGAGCAGAGGGAGGACAAACATAATAAGCATGGCCTTTTGGGTAGCTTGACAGGAAGCTGCAACTTCACATGCTCAGGGAACCACCGGCCTTTTCTGCACTCTTGGGAAGGGGATTTGGACACATACACAGTGAGGTTGGGGTGAGGCAGGGAAGGTATTGTCTGTCAGTCTAGTCTGGGGAACCATGGATTGGCTAGAGGGGATGAAGCCACTGCAAGTGCATAAAATCTTGGAAGGTTGAAATGTCCAGACAGAGGAGCTCTCTCTTGGCTCCCTGGTTCCTTTGGCCTTGCCTCTCTTCTTGCACTCACCCATGTTCCTTCCACAGCTATATGGCCCTAGGAACTGCATGGCCTGTGGCCATGAGACCCAACAGTCAATGGTCTGCAGCTGGGAATAGAGCTAAGCTCACCAGATGCTGGACTGAACTGTGGAAACATAGACTGGAAGCCCTGGGAAGTGGCTATTCTCCCACTCTGCTGAAGACATAGCCAGAGTCTTCCTCTGATAGAGGGAGAGGGTGTCTTGGAAACTCAGGGGTTAATTTCATACAACTAAATTTGCTCATTCTCCTGTATGAGTCTCAGAAAATCCCTTTTTTCATGGCATTGCAAGAAGCCCACTTTCACCTGCAACAGGTGAGGACATGGAGGACACCCACTGATAACAGGACTGTCATGAGATGACAAAACACAAAGTATCTGCAGGCCACAGGAATTCTCAAGGGGGATCAGACTTAGTATAACCTTTTCTTAAAGGACCATTTGTAGACCTGAGAGTAGCTGAGAGTTCAGGCTCCTGGACAATTTGTCCACAACAATTCTACTAGATTTTAGTAATAATTTGATACCAGAGACAGTAATTTGAAATGCCTGTGCATCAAATACTTCTTATATGATAGGTTTATTTTAAAACAGCCATTGTAAATCCTACTTGGTTATATTCCTGTAGGTGAGTCTTTTCCACCTAGTATATTTTTATACATTTCAAACAAAAAGCATTTCAATGTAATCATCAAAAGTGTATCTATTTAGAAGAAGTAAAATGCATGTAGAAGAAGTGGCAAGATATTCTTTATAAGGAGTGGAACATTAGGCACCTCAGAGCCTGGAATCTGTCTGCATGAGCCAGAGGGGCCTGAGCAATTGTTGAGGAAGATGGGTAAGCACACTGGCGCCTTCCTCGAAAGGCTATGCACAGCATGTGCTCACAGCTCACATGCCACAATGGTGGATGCTCAATGGATGAACAATTAAATATTTTTAAAGATAAAAGGGTAGACCTCTAAAAAATAAAAACTTTATATTTATTCAGCTTTGGCAGGGGTAACCTTTGAAGCTAAGAGTCAGTAAAATATATGACAGAAAAAAGAGATAATTTCAACTATCTTAAAAAATAAATATTACATATAAAACAAGTTTAAAGGGCCAATAAGATTTTTGAAAAAAATAATTTATTGATATATTTATCAGATACAGATCTCAAAGTTGATATTCACAGAGTATCTGGTAACATCAGTGATGAGCATAAGATGACAGTAAGGCGAGAGAGACTTGGATCGTGCTTGTTCTGTAGGAAGCTAAATGATTGCATTTGGTCACCTGAGCTGTTAGGAAAATCAATGCATAAAAACAAAAGCCTACATGTTTACATATGGGTGGTCTAGGAAAGAGGTGAATTGACAAACATTTCTGAAAATGATTAAAAGTTCTTGGTAAATACAGCAAATATTTTTTACATTTATTAATGATATTGATTGAAAAATAAAAAACCGAACAAATAGCAGGGCTCAAGTTTGATAGAAGAAATTACAAGTTGTTTCCAGAGGAAATAAAATTCTAAATAAATGTTAAACGATTTAAATATCTGAAATTGCAAGGAATGAGATATTTTCTTTAAAGATTAAAAGAAAAAACATGGTGAAAAAAAGGTACCTCATGTAAAGGGCTAAAGAAACAACATAATTAAATCAGATCTGTGAAATAACCAATATTAAAATTATCACTTAAGAATATAAGCTTAAAGTGAAAAAACAAAACTATGATTAAAGAACAAGAAAATATAAAATCAACCAAAATGGGTTTTATTCAAATTATCAAACAAATTCATAAGTAAAATAAAGCTAGTAATTAAAGTTAAGATATAATTTCTAAATTCAACAAAGCTGAAGAGTGAAATAGTTAATGTATAGAATAAAATGAAATTATAATATATAGAATAAAATGAAATTATGATGACCACTAAAATAAACAGAAAATTGAAGAGAAAATTTAATAAACTTTCAAAATTATAAGGTCTAACTTCAGATCCATGGGAATTTCAGAGAAAATGAGAGAAAGAGAATCTGTTTGAAAGGACAGGACAGTAGTTGAGATATTAGTATCGAGATACAATCACTAAAGACTCCAGGGATGGACACACACACATATGGACAACTAATCATTTACAGTGATGAAAAAGCAACTCAGTGGAGAAGGATAATCTTTTAAAAAGTGCTGGTAGAAAAAATTGGATAACCATATGCAAAAACTAAAAATAAAGAAATAAACATAAAACATGGAAGTAATTTAGTTCATACTTGCTACCATAAACAGAAGTCAAGTATATCATGGACCTCAAATTTAAAATATAAAACTTCTAGAAAGAAAACACTGGGATAAACCTTTTGAAATTAGGTTAGGCAAAAGTATCTTAAATACTACACTGTTATGGGTTTAAGTAGGGGCTCAGTGCACAAATTCATGCACCTTAAAAGGAACTGTGGGCCATGAGACTGTGGTGGGCACAGGGTCAGGTCTCTATCCATCCTCTGCACCCCCCGCCCAGCCCCTCCTGCTGTGGTTTCTAGTCCCCTATCTGCCAGCAGCCCCACTCCTACCACAACCACTCTCACCCACTGACAGCAAGGAACAATTGGGGCCAGCGCCAGCAGTGGGTAGGTGTGAAAGGCAGCTGTCAGCCCCAATCACCCCTTAAGAATAAGATGAGGTGGAGAAGCCCTGAGAGACAATTGAAGTGGGAGTGATGGCTCCAATTCAGGCTGGCGTCAGGCATCAGCAATGGGTGTGAGCAGCGGCAGGACTGCTGGCACATAGGAGCAAAAAATTTTCGGTAACCACCAGAGGCTTGCCCTGATGACAGCAATCGGTGCCCCACCTTGGTCTGGCACCCCTGCTCACCTGCTCCAGCATTCTACCACAGCTGACGCCTACCATGTTCCACACATGCCCCCTGTTGATCAGTGCATATCATAGCAATTGATTATTCGGGTGTTCTGCCATTCAGTTTTTTTTGCATATTAGGATATATATATATATATTCCACACAAAAGAGACATGTTGAAGCCCTAATCTCCAATTTGATCTTACTTGGAAATAGGATCTTTCCAGAGGTCACTGAGCTAAAATGACATCATTAGGGTGGGTCCTAATGCAATTTGATTTACGCCTTTATTAAAAGGATGTGTACACAGAGAGACAGACATGCACAGAGGGAAGACACACAGAAGAGGCACAGGGAGCATGTCTGTGAAAGCGTGGGATTGGAGTTATGCAGCTACAAGCCAAGATGCACCAAAGATTGTCAGCAAGGTCCTTCCCCTTTCCCCCTCCCCCGCCCCCTTAACCAAGAGGATGGGCTAGGTTCTCCCACAGTTCTCCGCAGGAAGCCACCCTGCCGATGCACTGACTGCAGACTTCTAGGTTCCCCAGAACTCTGAGATTATACAGTTCTGCTTTTGTAAGCCAGCCAGGCTATGGTACTTTGTTACAGCAGCACTAGGAAACTTGTGCAAACACCATATACATCATCTGCACAATTTGTCTACAACAATTCTAGATTCTACTAGTAATTTTTACAGGAGACATTAATTTGTTATTTTTTTGTAGTTTTATTTTTTGTGTGTGTGCTTTTTTTATTTATTAATTTTTTATACATATCTCCCCATTGGCCCCCCTCCCAGACATAACCTAACCCCCCAGTGTCTGTGTTCATTGGTTATGTTTCTATGCATGCATACAAGTTCTTTGAATGATCTCTTATCTACCTCACCTAACTTTAATCTTCCTGCTGTAATTTCACAGTCTGTTTGAAGCTTTACTGTCTCTGTATCTATCCATTTGTTCATCAGTTTATAATGTTCTTTATTACCCACAAATGAGTGAGATCATGTGATGCTTCTCCTTCATTGACTGGCTTATTTCACTAAGCAGTTCCAACCAGGTTGTTGCAAATGGTAAGAATTCCTTCTTTTTAATGGCAGCATAGAATTCCATTGTGTAGATGTACAACAGTTTTCTGATCCACTCATCTGCTGACGGGCACCTAGGCTGTTTCCAAATTGTAGCTATTGTAAATTGTGCTTCTATGAACATAGGGGTGCATAAATCCTTTCTGATTGGTGTTTGTGATTTTTTAGGATAAATTCCTAAGAGTGGGATTACAGGGTCAAATGGGAGATCTATTTTTAGTTTTTTGAGGAAACTCCATACTGTTCTCCACAGTGGTTGCACCAGTCTGCATTCCCACCAAGAGTACACAAGGGTTCCTTTTTCTCTGCATCCTCACCAACACTTGCCATTTGTTGATTTGTTGATGATTGCCATTCTCACAGGTGTAAGATGGTATCGCATAGTCGTTTTGATTTGCATCTCTCGGATGATTAGTGACTTTGAACATGTTTTCATGTGTCTCTTGGCCTTCCTTCTGTCGTCTTTCGAAAGGTTGTATTTAGGTCCGTTGCCCATTTTTTTATTGGATCATTTATCTACCTTTTATGAAGTTGGCTATAGATTTTGGAGATTAAACATTTATCAGTGATATCATTTGCAAATATGTTCTCCCATACAGTGATCTTTCTTATTGTTTTGTTGATGGGTTCTGTTGCTGCACAAAAGCTTTTTATTTTGAGGTAGTCCCATTTGTTTATTTTTTCTTTAGCTTCCATTGCCTTTGGAGCAATATCAGTGAAGAAGTTCTTTCGGCATATATCTGAGATTGTGCTGCCTGTGGATTCCTCTAGTATTTTTATGGTTTCCCTTCTAGTCTTTAAGTCCTGTATCCATTTTGAGTTTATTTTTGTATTTGGTGTAAGTTGGTGGTCCAGTTTCCTTTTTTGCATGTATCTGTCCAATTTTCCCAACACCATTTATTGAAGAGGCTATCTTGGCTCCATTAAATGTTCATGCCTCCTTTGTCAAATATTAGTTGAGCATAGTGCTTTGGGTGGATATCTGGGTTCTCGATTCTATTCCATTGGTCTATATGTCTGTTCTTGTGCCAATACCAGACTGTTTTGAGAACAGTTGCTTTGTAGTCTAGCTTGAAATCTAGTATTGAGATCCCACCTACTTTATTCTTCTTTCTCAGAATTGCTATAACTATTCGTGGTCTTTTTTTGTTCCAGATGAATCTATGAAGAATTCTTTCTAGGTCTGTGAAATATGTCATTGGTATTTTAATGGGTAGTGCATTAAATCTATAGATTACTTTGGGCAGTATGGACATTTTAATAATGTTGATTCTCCCAATCCATGAGCATGGTATGCTCTTCCATCTGTTAACACCTTCCTCTATCTCTTTTTTCAGTGTCCTGTAGTTTTCTACATATAGGTCTTTTACTTTTTTAGTTAGGTTTATTCCTAGGTATCTTAATTTTTTTGGTGTGATGGTAAATGGGATTGCTTTTTTGTCTCTCTTTCTGTAATTTCACTGTTAGTGTATAGAAATGCCACAGACTTCTTAGCATTAATTTTGTATCCTGCTTCATTGCCAAATTCATTAATTAAGTCAATTAGTTTTGGAATGGAGTCCTTTGAGTTTTTTATGTATAATATCATGTCATCTACAAATAAGGACAGCTTTACTTCTTCTTTTCCAATTTGGATGCCTTTTATTTCTTCTTCTTGGCTAATTGCAATGGCTAAAACTTCTAGTACTATGTTGAACAGGAGAGGTGAGAGTGGGCATCCTGGTCTTGTTCCTGTTCTTAGGGGAAATGGTTTTAGTTTTTGCCCATTGAGTATGATCTTAGCTCTGGGTTTATCATATATGGCTTTTATGATGTTGAGGTATGCTCCTTCTATTTCCACTTTGCTGAGAGTTTTTATCAAGAAAGGGTGTTGGACTTTGTCAAATGCTTTTTCTGCATCAATTGATATGACTATGTGATTTTTTATCTCTGAATTTGTTTATGTGTTGTATCACGTTTATTGATTTGCGGATATTGTACCATCCCTGCATTCCTGAGATGAATCCTACTTTGTCATGGTGTGTGATCTTTCTGATGTACTGCTGGATCCGATTTGCCAGATTTTTGTTGAGGATTTTGGCATCTATGTTCATGAGAGATATTGGCCTATAATTCTCTTTCATTGTGTTGTCTTTATCTGGTTTTGGTATTAGGGTGATGCTGGCTTCATAGAAGGTGTTTGGAAGTGTTCCTTCTTCTTGAATGTTTTTTAATAGTCTGAGGAGGATAGGTTTTAATTCTTCCTTGAATGTTTGGTAAAACTCTCCTTTGTAGCCATCTGGTCCCGGGCTTTTATTTGCTGGAAGCTTTTTGATGACTGCTTCAATTTCTTCCATAGTTATTGGACTATTGAGATGTTTAGATTCTTCCTTGTTGAGTTTTGGAAGGTTATATTTTTCTTGGAAAATGTCCATTTCTTGCAGGTTGTCCAGTTTGTTGGAATAGAGTTGTTCATAGTATTTTTTAACAATCCTTTGTATTTCCACAGGGTCTGTTGTTATTTCTCCTCTTTCATTTCTGATTTTGTTTATTTGGGTCTTCTCTCTTTGCTTCTTGATGAGCCTGGCTAGAGGTCCATCAATCTTGTTTATCCTTTCAAA